>CM075821.1:7305538-7586315 GCA_037975025.1 Excoecaria agallocha | reverse complement strand
CACTACAAGGAAAAAGGCCTATAAGGAGGGTAAATCCGATCACTAAAAGTCGCAATCCTGTCCCTAAAAGTCAATAGGGACCAAAAAATCCGGTCATCATCCGGTCGCTATAGGCTCCGCCGCTAATGACCAAAAGGATTGGTTTCCAATCGTTAAAAGTTTTAGCGACCGACAAGAATCCGGTCCCTAATAATATTTAGCGACCGAACAGTAACTGTCCCTAAAAAGATTTAGCGACCGACAAGTAATGGTCCCTAAAAAGAATTAAAGATCGGACTTCCCTTCTTGAATAATATATGCTAGGCAGCCAATCAAGTTATTGATGACCAAAGACATGGTCCTTAAAATGTGTACTACGGTCGTTAAAAATTATAAGGATCGACCAAAAATTGGTCCCTAAAAAATAATAGGGATCGGTTTTGTAGCACCCTTATTCCATACAGAGCTATAAGTCCTATATCATATTTCATTAAGCATGCTAACCATGTTCTTATGCTCGAAAAACTTTACTGCATACTTAAGAGTATCTTTAAGCAATACAATATTTACTTTTATGAATCATCTGTACATCACATCCTTGTCAAAGTAAATAAGAATCTTGTAATCAAATTGCACTTAACATTAGACTATACTTTCAATCTCTCTCTTGTGTTGGCCATCCCGCTGCAGATATCATCCCAGGAAAAATCCTTACTTGCAACCTACACGGATGAAACACCCGTGCTAAGCTATAAAGCTTAGTGGGGAACAAAAACATGTGGACGAACCCTTTTTAAAGGTCATCAAGATGAAAACCCATATATATATATATATACATCTTAAAGCAAATAAACTAATTATTATAAACAATATTCACAATAATCTCCCATAATTATATTCTCTTTTGCTATACTTATAACCAATATCAAGCTTACTTTCTGAATTTCTATATGTTACTATTGACCAATTACTTTGAATTATTAGTTATCAAACATTGATGACTATATTATTCATGTATTAATATCAATTGCCAAACATTTTAATAACTATGCCATATTTCTATCACTTATTTACAAACATTTATATATACTTCATCTATACTTTATGAGTTCCCACATTCTAATTTTAGTGATCACTTTGATATAATTAACTATCTTAGAAGCATGGTACTGTATTCAGATAAATTATATTCCTTTTACCTCTATATAATATATTCCATGTGTAAAATGCCATATTTCTCATTCGTTTGAATACTTACTATTTTTATTAAACTATTATATCTTTACCTTATATATATATTTTTAACTTTTAAAGCATTTCGATATTAACATTACTTCATCAGTAATCACACTCAACATACTTTATACATATACATTTATTTAACATGTAATCAATGGATTAGAAAATCTTGAAAAATCTATTAACCTCACGTAGTAAACAATAAAAACATTTAAAAAAAACTTAACAGTTAACTTAGCATGCTGGTATTGTATATTGACTGAGAATTCTTCATGCATTTAACTCATTTAAGCAATTTCGAACATTTGGAACCAACTATAAATAGCATACATATCATGTGTTACTTGGTAACCTCTATTTATTTAAACTTATGAAATAATACAAATAAATCATATCAGAGATGTAATCAAGCAATATCCTTAACTTTTATATGATGCTTGCTTAATACTTTATACTTTAATGTTTGTACTGTACTTATAGTATAGCCTGCCTTAGTTCTATTAGTGGATAATGGGAACTATCGATATACTTCGGTATCAAAATGGGGGATATCCAAAGATATCGAATCTATAGACCCAAACGGGGCCAAATTATACTTTAGACCGATCAAGCAGATCCAAATGGGATCGCCTAACAACCCAAATGGGGCTGTTCATGATCCAAACGAAATCAAACATACTTTAGACCCAATTGGGCCAAGCTATGGCAGCTGTAATTTTTCCTATAGGCGCCTATCTATCCACAATTGAACTTTAGTAGTAGGCAAATATAATCTCTCACTTTATCTTTCTTTAATTACTTTTACTCTATTTAATCATATTCGTATATGCAAATGTATACCCTTGTATAACTATGAATAAAATAATCATGTACATGCTCATGTATGGCTATTGAGCAATGTTATTCTTTACTTTGCTCTATTCATCATATACATATAGGTATTTATATATATATATATTCCTTTATAACTATGAGCAAGATATCATATACATGTATATGCGTAACTTTATGTAAACCTTTGAACATGCTCACTATTGGGTATTACTATTCTATGCTTGTAATCTTATTCAATCATGTAACTATTTCGTATAACAAGATTGTACCTATATTATATTGTTTGCACCTGTGCATAATCATGTACAAATATATATCTTCTCTAGTGCATAAACATATATGCATAATTCATAAAATAATTTATACAATTTGCTCATGTAACAATCACATGACAAGATACTCCTTCTTTAATGCATATACTTGTATACATAGTCACATATAACATTGCCATTTTATACTTTAATAAGATTTCTATAATTGAGCCTATTGTTCTGTAGATCTATATTTTAGCATGCTAACATGTGACATCACAAATGCTTAATCATGTCATTTCAATTAAGCAAAGACTTATTCATGCATTTCACTTTAAACATATTCTCTAAATCATTACTCTAAACATCTTTCGAACCCAATCATGTAAGATCATACTATGTATATATATACATGTTTATATATACACATATATTCTACAAATCATATTACTTCTTTATACAAGTGAAATTGACATTTCAAACTATAAGTATCATAGTAATCTTCAAGAGATCAATAAAAATCATGTATAATCATTTAGACGTTCACATATATATACATTTATGTATATTACATTCATGTAATCATATGATAGTCATACATTAAAAACCTTCATTTATCATATTTAAACATTTCTTAACTTCATAGTATACATGCATGCATCAAATAAACATTTACTCCATCATTAAAAATATGTACATGAAAGCATAATTGCACATAACAACCATGTACATAAGTTTGATCACATATAAATATTTGATATCTTTATCATATATCTTTACCTATGTACAAATATGAATATATATATATATATATATATATATATATATATATATATATATATATATATATATATATATATATATATATATATATATATATATATATATATATATATATATATAGACCTTTGTTAATAATCATATCACATGCCATATCCAATTCATTGTTTATTCATAGAGACACATATTTAACTTAACTATATAAGAAAAACCATAATGTAAGACACATTAAAATTCTGCACAGGGCAGTATTCTGGACCCAACTTGTGAGCCACATATGATTTGGAAAACGTAATTTTTAGGCCAAATGAGCTTCTAAAATCTTATTCCCCTATGTGTCTAGTTTCCAAAGCATCAAAATTCACATTAATATGTTATCTATAGCTTGAGATATTTAAGAAAAACTATAGGCTGTTCATAGAACCGAAACAGTGTTGGCTGTCACTTATAAAAATTCATAGCATAAATTTAAGAGGGATTTAGACCAACATTTCTTCATAAAAGTTATACTTTAATGTCTCTATTTTTACCATAATTTTACTTTGTAGCATTTTAACAAATCTACAAAAAGATATACCCAATTTACTATGGTCTGTTCTCCAACAGTACATTCAGTCCCTATGAATTTTCAAGTCAATATTTGACATGCTTGTATACATTTTTAGGTCACACTTCCTTCATATCAATTGTGCCATTAGGAGTCTATTTTGCATAGAAATTAACTTTACATAATTCTGATCATTTTACACAAAGCTATCACCATTTAATCACAAGCTGCTCCAGAGCCTATTTTTACAGTTCACATGAATTTTCTTTAAATCATAGAAAATGGTTAGAGGCAGAATCAAGGCCTGGTCCCTTCTACAATTATGTAGGTTTATGTCTCATTTAACTGTATAATTTTGAATTGATTCATTTTGAGGTCTCTAACTCAAATTATATACTTTCATTTATGTACATATCTATGCCATACTATAGATTAATTTATTAAGTTAAATTAATCTAAAAACCCTTAGTTCCTACTTTATAGATATTATAATTATCCATTAACATGCTCATCCTATTAATCTTGTTGATTTAGAACTTGTTAATTGAGTCCTTAAGTGATTAACAATGTATTTGCAATCGTTCCTTCATATTATACATATTCATTCTCTACTGCTCACTGTCCGATTTTGCATAATATTTTTCACATGGTAAACGACATTTTTCAGGGAACTTTTCTTCTTAACATTTGATAAATACGATCTTATCTATATGCTATAAAAATATCAAGTCATTTTGATGCATATCCCAGGAGTTATAACATAATAAACACCTACTGCTCCAATGACCCGCCAAATGCAAAAGGGCTACTGTTTTGGGCATTTTTGAGGACCCTAGAGGCAAAATTTCATTATTGTTATTTCTATAACATTTGTAGGCACAGAAGTTCTGGTTCTATCCCAACTAGAATCATCAAAGTATGAGTTCAAAAACTCCACTTATAATCAAAATAGTCATTGGAGGTCAATCCAAATTTCTGGACAGCACTTTCACATTAATGTCTAATATCTTAATTCAAGTCAATATACTTATAAAATCCATAATCAACACAATATTAATGCATGCAAGAAATAATAGTTCCCAAACTTGGACATGCAACTCAAATATTCTTCAACATTTTCCTTTTTCTCTCACTATCTTCTTCTTTCAAGATCCTAATTTTCTCCTTCTTTTCCTTTCACAACAATTTCATCCATTAACACAAACTTCCAGCATTTAATTCAATCTATTATCAACCAAAACAAGAAGATGAATAAGAAGAGATGAATTACTAATTAATAAGCTTACCTGATTGTTACACACTAATTTGTCTTGATTTAATTCAACATGCATGCATTTCTCTTCAAGGATTTCTTAGATATGCTTAACAATGAATGAAAGAGTGAGAAGAGAGAAAATTTCTGAAATTTCTCTCAAGAATGCCATCCCTCACTCCCAAAAACTCTCTTTCTAACATTTAAAATGACTATATATAGTAGGAAGGGAAAATTCCCTTGGAGTCCTTTAACAATTTGCATCTCCCACTTTTTCCTATAAAATTTTTGCATGTTACTAATTGTGCTTTCACCTTTTTACTTTTCTTAAATCAACCCCCCCAAATTCTATCTCTTTTTAAAATTAACCCCACTTGATCTTTATTTAAACATTGGCCTCTAAATTTATATCCCCTTTTTTTATTTAGCCCTCAAACTATATATTATCACTTGACTATTGCATCCTCTATAATAAGCAGTTTTCTAAATTCAATTTGTATGTAATTTTTGACCTTCCAAAAGCCATTTTTAGCAAATGTTATCTTCTACAAACTTGTTGAAATATGTTTCTAGTTTCTAAAATATTAAGAATCATCTCAAAATCATTTATATATTTTTAGATATTCACTTAACACTGAGGTATGCTCCTAGTGACTAGGCAGCAGACGGTTCTGAATTTTATGTTTAAATATAGCCTAGTTAAAGACAAATTTGAAACTTAGTTTCTTCATATGAAATTTAGATATGGATGTCTAGTTTCAAACCCAATTAGAATCATATAATTTGGTGCTCTATAACTTGAGATATAGCCAAAAGAGTACCAAAAGGTCAAGCAAAACATGATAATCCATCCAATAATATTTAATTAGACTTTGCTAATTTGAAATTGCTCTTGAATTCTTCTAGGACCTATTTTGGGTCCTTATAGGTTTTTTTTTGTCTTTAATAAAGTATGCCAACTGGCTAACCACGTTATTAGGACAAAAAATTTAGTCCTTAAAGAGTTTATTAATCGGTCTTTAAAACTTTTGATGACAAAAAAACTATTCCTGAAAAGTATTAAGGACCGAAATTCTCATCAATTGCTGAGAGCATAATAAAGATCACAAATTAATATGGTTCCTAAGAATAATTAGACCATATTTTTACCTTGTATTTTAGAACATACAATAAATGAATACATAAAGATCACAAATCTAATTGTTACGTTTAGCCATGTGATTTTTGAAAATTATCACTGCAAGTATATAATCAATAAATCACTGAAAATTAGCATCAAATTATATAAATCTTATAGAAGCTGGATACTATTATTCAGAAATAAATCAGACAGAGTACAACAGTACAAAACCAAAACAGAGCAAAGGGGTATGTACAAGAGACAATAAAGAGACTGCTCCAACCCAAGCCAAACCAAAAGCTACCAACCAAAAACCAAAAAATCAGCCAAAATTTCATCCTCACTACCGTCCTCTCCTCAATCATTATCATCTTTATCTTCGTAATCAGATTATGTTTCGCCTAACAATTCACCATGGTGATACCAAAAGGTATAATTTTGAATTATTCCATGAATGCTCAAATGTAACTCGACCATCTCACATGTTCCTAAAGTTGTGTTAAAACATTTTACACATGGACATTGTATTTCATTTTGTTCTCCTGTTCTTTTAAAAGCATAGTCTAAAAATTTTTGCACCCCAACCAAATATGCTTCATCAAGCCGAGCATTAACTAATTGCATCCACTGCTTGTTGGGTGCCATAACCTTGTTGTAGAGAACAAGGAAGGTGAAGGTAGATTTAAAGATAAAGGAAAATGAAAAGAAGGTTAAAACAAATTTCAAGGTTAGTAAATGCATTAATCCAAATTTTTTTCATTTAATTGCTATGAATTTTTGCTTAGTTATATGAGTTACTAATATTATTTATGCATGTATAGCTTAATTAAAGTATATAGATGAGTTTATGTGGCTTAATTATACATTGATTTTATGTTGGCTTAAATTTTAAAGATATAATTACTTTACTATTAAAATATTTATGCGAGGAATAAGAGTTAGGCAGCAAAAAGGACCCTCCAACCCCTGAATAGTCTAAATCGAACAATTCTATGACTTAACTTACATACCAAAGTTCCATTAATAAAATGCATTCTTGAAAAGTTTAAGCACTAAAAATAGAACCATTCTTCAAGATCATGATGTAAGTAAAACCAATCTGAAAAATCAATCCTCGGGATAACTCTATCTTAGTCATCTCAGGCAAATCTCTATGCAGACAGTATCACAAACTATTAAAAAACAATAGAAAACATTAATTTAATCCAACTAGTAGAGACCTAACTATAGACCCAAAAAATTCATACCTACAGCACTTGTCACAAACAAACTTGTCCTCTGCATTCAAAGTCTGCGTCGAACTATAAATTTTTCAAACAGCTTGTTATTGAACTATTATGTTCAATATCAAGGCTCAAGTTGAAAACAATAACATTAGTTCATGATAATTTCATTATAAAAATAGATGAAAACAATAACATCAGCTCATGATATTTTCATAATAACAATAAATGAAAACAATAACATCAGCTCATTATCATTTCAGGACATGGCAATTTCATTGTTTTATGAACAGCACAAAAAACACATATATCAAAAAGTGTCCATCAAAATTATAGCTAAATTACACCAACATAACAATTTTCCAAAACTAAAATTTAGGCTTATTCAGTTTGTAAAATTGAAACAAATAAGTTATAATCACTTTCAAGATAAACAAAAGATAGATCAATTAACAATAACAGGAGCCAAAAAGCAATAACAGAACCTGTAAAATCTCCTACCCAGCCAATGCACAAACAAGCCAAACAAAGCAAACAGCTTAAAGCTCAAATCCCTCGACATGAACCAGAAAAGAAAGATAAATTTAGAAATACAAAAAGTGCAAAAAGCAGAATAATATAACAGGGTAGAAGACAACACAGAGTCCATAAATGTTTAAATGTACACAGCAGGGGTGAATCATTCATCTTTTTGCATTTCTGCAAAGTTTGTCCATTTCTTCATATTTTACATATAAAGACAATGTTAATATTCTAAGTTTGTCCATTTCTTCATAGTTTACACATAAAGACAATGTTAATATTCTATCTCTTGATTGGCTTTTCTAGCATAGTAGAGAAGAAAATCTCATCCTCAAGTTTATTTGTCTTGGGTTCCACTCTCCACAACAAGTTAAAATTGCATATTCAAGCTCTTAGTAGACAGTAGTCGTTAAACTTTTTATAATTACTTTTATATGGTGTTTAATTAAGGATTCAAGACTATTTCTACCCTATATTCACACATACGTGGACTTTTTTTCATAAGCCAAGAAAATTTTAGTAAAGATGGCTGACAAAGGAGCCAAGATAAGACAAATACAACCGAGATCCACCCAACCACTTAAAAAAATGGAGCTAAAGACAAAAGAAGCTGCACAAAAACCAGCATCCTCATATCAAAGAACACAAGGCCTATAATCAAGGAAAAGAACACGACACCCCCTATAAAAAATAGGACAGCAGAACCTCAAAAGACAGGACCAGAATGTGGAAGCACAACAATCAAATAGATAAATATAAAACCAAAGGGTTTTGAGTGAGAACTAGGAACTGACCTTACTATGAATTAGAATCTAACCTCTGTCCTTGTGCTTTAAAAAATCTTCAAAATCAAAGATTTGGGGGTTTGAAGCCATCTCTCACTTCTGTAACTGAATCAAATGCCAACAGGAATATAAGAAATGGCTTCAAAATGGAGCATTTGAAACAGCAACTATTTGGAATAAAAGTTAGCAGTCGACAACTAATTGGAAAAATTTACCAAATACTTTTATACTCTGTGGAAAAAATTCAATTCAAATTCCAGCAAAAATGTCGAGACATAAGAAAAATATTGCAATTTTTGTATATATATGGCTATTACATTGGAAATAGAGATGGAGAGAGAGGAGCAAAAAATAAGGAAGCTGACTTAAGCCATGAGCTAAGCCTCTGTTTCTCGGGTACCACTCTCCACAACAAAGAGTTAAAAAAAATTTAAAAAGAAGCCAAATCTGTTTCTTACTGCAGTATAGAACAATGTTCAAGAGGAGGAGGATACTCGAAATAGATCGCATTTCAAGTTCATGAAGATTGAAATCCAAAGAAATTACATAAAAGAAATGGAAATTAAAACAAAAAGTAAGATCAATGATTTATACCTTGTTTGAGCATTGAAGTAAGTTTCTTCAACTGTGTAGTAAAGCTAGAAGAGAATTAGAAGGTTTGAGGATTATTTAATGGTGAAGTAAAGAAAAAGGTAAGAGAAGTCAAGGGAAAAGATAATGAGATTTAGGATTTCATCGAAGATTGGTAGACAACCTGTTGGAGAGAGACTTGGGGCTTCTTTAGGGTTTTTACGAGATGGGTCTAAAGGGAAAAATAAAAAGCGGGATATATTCCAACATGTATCTTGGCAAATAGGGACCGGATTTTTCAGTTTCAGGGACCGTAAATTTTTACCTTCCCTATTTTCGGGCCCAAAAATAAGATTGGATGAAAGAGAAAAATTCTGGTCTCTATTATTATATTTTCAGGGACCGAAAATTTTTACCTTCGTTAATTTTGGTCACTAATACCCCCTTTTTCTTGTAGTGTTGGTTGAGTTGCTTATATGCTTTGAAGGGTGATGAGGAAGGTTCTAGTGCTCTAAATTTCCTTACTTTACTACTTCATTGTATTGTTTTTTCTAAGTTCAAAAACTAGTCTAAGTGCTTTCAAGAGGATGGAAAATAACAAATATTTATCAAGTTAAAGATTAAACTATCTAAAGATTCATTAAACAACAAATTCATTCTTATTGCTAAGCAAAGGTTATAAACATGCATATTCTAATATTCAAGTTCAACTTATTCAAAGTTTTGAAGGAAACCGAGGCAAACTAAGTTCTCATGCAAACTAAATGAAAAAGTGAACTTCATAAGTTTTCAATATGTTTTAAGAAAGCAAAAGAAACATAAACAAAACAAAACACAAAACAACAAAAAATTAATTCATGAAAAAGATGAGGAAAGTTAAAAGTCAATCTCCCTGAAAGAATGCTAACCCCTCTTCAAAATTTTGTTGTCTATAGCAAATGAAAGCAAATTATGCTGATAGAGGTGGAGGCGGAGGCGGCGGTGGGTTGCACTTCTAATATTGCTGCACAAATGTCTCCACTGTGTTCTTGATGCCCAAAATAGTGTCTTACAAAGTATCCAAACGGATTTGCTGCACATCCAACCGTTGACTTAGCTGGTTAAAATAGACTTTCCATTTCGGTGTTACTGGCTCATTGATAGGTGAATTTGCAGCTGGTACAGCAGCCCCTTCATGCGGCTCATCTTGTGGTTCCTCAATCCAAATGTTGTTCTCTCTTAAATATTCCTCACAAGTCGCCCAATGACCACGAGGCCTAGGAATTAGAATTTTCATTCTTTTGAGCAACTTATTGTCAATGCACGGTAAATCTCCTGCAAGTGGTTCTCCAAAGGTGGGATGTCCAACTGCATCAGCCAAAACTGTAGCGATCCAGCCAATAGAAATGCTATTTAAATTTTTCGGCATTTTCTGTAATTCCTTAATCCTATTAGCTACAATTGTTGCTCCATTGATGAAAATGCCATCAACCATACATCGAAGGACCATGGCTTGGGAAACACTGACAGTATGCATTTTTCAGATTGTTATACATACTTTTCATCAAAAATCAATGAATTATCCTTAAAGCATGATCCCATAAAGCATGGACTTTGCATTGACCTCCTATCCATGGTTCATTTTGCTGAGGATCTCTGATTCTTTCCCAATTATCAGCAGGGGATACATCAGCCAATTCGACCTGGGCATCCGGCATAAATCCTAGAATTTCTGAAAATTGCCTAAAAGTCAATGAGTATCCCTTCTTGCCAAACTTAAAGCCTACTATACCCGTATCAGCATCTCCCTTAAAGTAGCATTCAAATGAATATAAGAAGTTTCGTGCCATATTTGGGTACACCTTAGGTTTCTTGTCAATGAACTGTGTCTATCCAATATGTTGAAGCAATGGGTATACCTCATGATCCCATAAATTTTCAGTAGAAATATTTAGGAAGTACTGGCTCAAATAGGCAGGTTGGACATACGTAATATTGCTGAAGTAATCAAACTTATTCACCTTAGCTTGGTCCACATAAGATGGGATACGTATTCCAGAAGAGCTAGCAACATCGGGATACTTGGTCCACTTAGGTGCCACTGAAAAATTAAAGAAATTATATGAGTGAAACATAACAAACCATGGACTAAAATATACCAAAGGCAAGAAAGCTAATGGAAGATAACATTGAAAGCACATTTGGAATGAAAGGAATAATGAGGAGATTACAAATGAGTATGAATCAATATGGTATGCACAACAATTAGCTAAGAGAATGTCGTCATGACTAAGTAAAAAAAAAAAAAGCCCAACATGTATTGATAAGGTTATGAAACAATCATGCAAGAGGTGGAAGAGGTGATGACTCATCAATAATGATCAGAAAGAAGACAACCAAAGAGTTAAAAATAAGTTAAACTAAAGATAAACTCTTTAGGATATTTCATCGAGCATGTTATGTGCACATGTTTGAGCATCAAATTGAAGTACATAATGAAGAGCATTCTTTACCCAATTGAATATTTAGCATTTATGAAATGCACATTTGATCCATAACCACTCATTTTTGCAAAAGGAAGAAGCATGAAATCTAGATCTTATATGCAAAATGACCTAAAAAATAAACGTGCATAGGTAAAAATGGCAACAAATCAAAGCATGCAGTGGTATTAAAACACAATTTAAGAGGTAAATAGATTATATACTTAATTGAAAGTGAAGACCCAATCAAATGTAGCACTATGTGTGAATGAAGTGTGTGAGTGCTAAAACCCTAAAAAGATTAAGAAAATGATGGAAAAAGAAGAGAAAATGGAGAGAGGAGAGAGAAAAGAGGCAAGGAGAGAGAGAATGGTGGATGGAGAAGAGAATCGTGGTAGGTGGTGGTGGCGCATGGCCGTGGAGGATGCTTTGATGGAGGAAGGTGTGGGAGCGTGAAAGAGCAAAAGAAGTGAGAATGAAAAATGAAAAGATGTGGGATTTTAAAGACATATGGGCAGTAACTTGATACATGGGTAAAGGCACTCCCACACGTGGCCACACATATAGAAAAGGCAAGGAGGCACGACTGTGGATGGGCAAGGTAAAAACAGACGTGGGCACACGGAGAAATATGGGCGAGAAGCAGAAGTTCTAGACGTGGCCACACAAATTTCTATAAGGGATTCACGTGGGCGTGTATGGATACGTGGGTGAGACAGTGGATTGGTGCGTGGGCGTGGGTGAAAATACCTTCATACTCACGTGGGTGTGGGTGAGATTGGTGGGAGGCAGAAGCTAAACGTGTGGTCGTGCAAAAATCTTTAAGAGATGGAGACGTGGGTACAAGTTAATACTCTGTCAAGCCAAATTCTCATGTGTGGCCACGTGATCTACAAGGAGAACTCCTCATGTGGGCACGAATGAAAATTTGCCCTGAAACCACTTGCTGTTTGTTTGCAATATTTATTTCAAAAACTTGATTTCTGGAAATAAATTAAACACCATATGATTTTGGAACAATTTTAGTATCAATTAACCAAATCTCCCATTTTGGAACACACATGACACTAAAATTGTTTAGCCTTCTTAAAATTGGATGTTTTCTCTTAAAAATTTAAAACACAGTTTGTGTAAAAACCAAATACCATTTATTTAAAACATTTGTACTTTGAAAAACATTTTAACCCACTCCTTTCTTTAAATCATGAACCTAAAACAGAAAAATACACAAATACACACAAAACTGGAAAAAAAATAAACTGTAAGAATAATAGAGAGAAAAGATTGAAGTTTTGAGTTTTAGAGTCTCCAGCCAGACTATCCAAATCGCTTGTTAGAGATCTTGAAGAACCATGGTTGCCTTAGCAACCTCTTGTTGTCCCAATTGATACGGTTTGAGCCGGTGTCTGTTTACCTTCAATTCACAACCATCTCTTAGATTTTTGATCATCACTACTCTGAATTTATTGCTTGACAGGACTTGATATGGCCCGAGCCACTTTGATTTTAGCTTTCCTGGAAATAAACGAAGATGACTATTATATAAAAGCACTAGCATACTAGAAACAAAATCTTTTACCCTTAACTTCTTATCATGCCAACGTTTGGTCTTTTTCTTGTAAAGTGTTGCATTGTCATACGACCATTGTCGAATTTCATCGAGTTCATTGAGCTGCAGTTTCCTCTTTTCTCCTGCATTTCTCAAATCAAAGTTAAGAAATTTTGTAGCCCAATAAGCTTTATGCTCTAATTCTACTGGAAGATGACATGTTTTTCCAAAAACAATCCAATAAATGGACATTCCTATAGGGGTCTTAAATGCAGTTCGATAGGCCCATAGAGCCTCATCTAGTTTCTGAGACCAATCCTTCCTAGAATTACTAATTATTTTTTCTAGAATTGATTTCAGCTCCCTATTAGACACTTCTACTTGCCCATTGACTTGAGGATGGTATGGGGTAGTTATCTTGTGTTTGACTCCGAATTTCCTAAGCAAGGTTTTGAATTGATGGTTGATAAAATATTTGCCCCCATCACTTATTATAGCTCTTGGTGCTCCAAACCTAGTAAAAATCACTACAAGAAAATTTAAAAATAGCAACGAAATTGTTTCTGTTGCTAATTTAGCGACAGAAATGCAATTTCGTTGACTTGAGGATGGTATGGGGTAGTTATCTTGTGTTTGACTCCGAATTTCCTAAGCAAGGTTTTGAATTGATGGTTGACAAAATATTTGCCTCCATCACTTATTATAGCTCTTGGTGCTCCAAACCTAGTAAAAATCACTACAAGAAAATTTAAAAATAGCAACGAAATTGTTTATGTTGCTAATTTAGCGACAGAAATGCAATTTCGTTGCTATTTAGCAACGAAAAATAAATTTCGTTGCTAAAATTGGTTAAACTTTCTAGACTTAGCAACGAAAATATATTTGGTTACTTTTCGTTGCTAAACATGGAGGGAATTTTTAGAGCCAAAATTTAGCAACGAAAATTAGCAACAAAATTACTAAACCATTGCTAAATAAGGCACTAATAGACGATGAAAAATAGCAACAGAAAAAATTTTCGTTGCTATTATAGCAACGAAATTAATTTTTCGTTGCTATTTTAGCAACGAAAAATAATTTGGTTGCTAAATAATATGGTTTAAAAAAATTCGTTTCCAAAATAGCAACAGAATTTAGCAACCGAATATAAATTCCGTTGCTAAATTAGCAACCGAATACAAATCGGTTGCTAATTTACATCTTCAATGAAAAATAGTAACGGAATTAGATTTCCGTTGCTAATTTTCATTTCAATTAAATAACAACGAAAATGTAATTCCGCTGCTAATTTTCATTTTCAATGAAAAATTCCTAATTTTCTAATTATTTACATAATTGCTATTGTCTGTAAATACCCCATGTTGAAACCCTAAAACTTTCCCTACCGTTTTCTTCTCCCTCATAGCTACACACACAGCCGCTCCCCTCTCTCTCTCTCTATAACTTTCATTTTCTTCTACAAGAGATCCCACAAACCCTAGCTTCTTACAAATCCATTTTTCTAGAATTTCTTCTACAGGAGATTTTAATGTGAATTTCTGGCTTCATTAGAAGTTATTCCTTGCTTTTTTATTATAAGAGTTGGAGTGTTTCCATGGGAACTGGAGAAATTAGTAGCGAAAGCCCAACTGAACCTAAGAAAGGCAAATCTAAAACTCCCAGAAAGCCTAAAGAAAGCGTTCTCAAGCAGAGTTGGTCTCACTCTTCTCGTCTAATTATCGATCCATCTCTCTGTGTATACATATGTGTTTTCATTAGCGATATCGGATGATTATTTCACTATTTAATTTTTTTGAGTAGAATCTCCAGCTGAGTTCTTCGTAAAGAACAAGAACATTACTGGCTTTGATAATGTAAGTTCCTTTAATTTTATAAGAATGGGTGGTACTTACATGAATCAGAAACCTAGAGAAAGAAGCAACAGTGGTTCCTACTCTGATTATGTCGAATGATTTTTTTCAGCCAGGGAAATGTCTATACACTACAGTGAGAGAACTTGTAGAAAATTCGCTTGATTCAGCAGAATCCATATCTGAGCTCCCCTTTGTTGAAATTACAATGTGAGTCAATGTTTAATCATATGCAGTATATGTGTGCAGGCAGTATTAGTCTTAATTTCAATTGATTGTTGCAGTGAAGAGATAGGAAAAAGTAAGTTCAATTCCATGATTGGTCTCATTGATCGGGAGCGTGTTGATGCGGAACTTTATGATGATTATGAGATAGCTAAGGCTCGTGAGGTTTGTTGTCTTCTACCTTGAATCTTTTGTTTCATTTGATTTTGTCTCTGCATTTGCGGCTAGGTGATTTAAGTTATGTCAAACTTTCTGCTATATTGGAACTTTACCATTGTATCTCACTTAATTTTGATTAGTATAGTTGCCTCAACTTTATCATCAACGCTTTTCATTAAATTACGTCTTTCTGACCCAAGTATAGCGACTTTTTGTAGCTATGTTGCTAACTTTTGGTTGCTGTTAAATTTATTAGTTCTGTGAACCTAGTTATTTTCTTCTCTCTCTCTCTCTCTTTTCTTTTAAACAATGTTCCATGCCTTGCAGAAAAGATTAGCAAAGGAAGCTCGTGCTCTGGAAATACAGGCTAAAAGTGCCGCACTTGGGAAAAAAGTCAAAGAGCAGCCAGCTGCAAAGGGCATGAGAGGCCGAGGTAAGGCTTCGTTTTACAAGGTCACATGCAAGGTGTGATTATTTCCTTTCTCAGTTTCCTTTTACATTTTCCCTCTTAGTTTTATTCTCTTACTAGAACCCAAAATTGACTTTAAAGTTACAAAGACTTGTCTGTGCATCTAATTTTATTGCAGGATAATGAAAAAGGAATGCTGCATGATGATATACCAAACATGTTTGGACGGGGTTTGTAGTCACATTTCTGATCTCATATCATCATAATACTAAATGTTTAGATGGCCATTGATTGCTGTTTTATTTGTAGTTAACTAATCCATGCTTCTGTGTGTATTTATGCGTGTAGTCCCATTTGGAACCAAGTATGGTCTCAAGCAGACACGTGGGAAGTTTGGTCTTGGTGCAAAAATGGTAATGTGTTTTGCTGAAGCCTGACACATTCACAGCTCTCCATCTCTGCGGCTGCAATTGCTAAAATAGTTGCATACGTTATTATGATTTTAATAACTGTTTTTCACACTTAATAATGAATATGAAGTTCACTTTTCTAGATTTACAATGCTTTTGAGCATGTTAATAAATATGGCAAAGATCAGATTTTATGTTCTAATTATAATTATAAATTGCCATATAAGCTCATGTATTTACATGTTTATGCTATAATCAAGTTGATTTAATAAAATAATTTCATTCCATTTTTCTTTCCTTAATGCTTATGAAAAAGAATATCTTTTAGTGTAGTCTGTTTTCCTTTTTGTAGGCATTGATATGGTCCAAAATGAGCACTGGCCTATCTATAGAGATTTCATCATCAATGAAGGGCCAAAGCTATATCTCGTTCTGCAAGCTGGATATAGATATTCATCGGTATGTTGCATATATGTTTTAACTAAGACCTAGATTTTTCATTCTTTCTTTTTTGAACTTACTGTCTGATGATGCTGGAGGTTTAACAATTTCTCTGTGTTAGAATCGTGTATTATAATATTGATATGTAGAATTCAAATCGAGCCCATAAAACATTTAAACCTTGAAAAATTTCATGTTCTGTTGCAAATTAGTCAATGATCATATTCATATATGTTTTGTGAATAAGGAAGACATACTATATTTGCTTCATGGCTATCCATTTGAGATTGCATTTTTATTCTGGAAAATAACTAACCTCAAAGATTTGTTAATCTATCAGACCATTTTAATAATATTATCTAATATTGTTCATTTTTCAATGATATATAGGGCTTTCGAATTGGAATTTATGGATCAAATTGTCCTCAATGGATTGTAGCAATTGAGGTCTCTTGAGTTTTTCTTTTTCTTTTCTAATTCAATTTACTTGTTACACATGAACAAGTAATAAACAACCTCCTCTTTTTGTAACTCTGTCTAGGCTTGATCAGGAACTGCTTTTCTGGTTTCGAAGCATAACAGTTTAAATAAATTTGATGCAGGCCCTGGTGCTGTGAACTATGTAATCGATCACGCAGAGGTTGATTTTGCTTTTGTCCAAGATAAAAAGGCAAAAGAAGTAAGTTTAATAAAATTTAACTGCTCGCTGTTGGAGAAAACTTCATATGAGAAGCAGAGTAATTTTTCCAATTGAATATATTCTCGTATTTGCAGTAACCTTATTGCAAAGCAGTTGTTGGAGAAAATGAGTTTATATTGCAAATTTAATCTGTTTATATGTGCTTAGGGTTGTGTTGGTTCAACATTTTGAGTATGGAATTAGTGATTCCTAGAAAATTATTTTCCATAATCCCATTCTCTATTTCACTAAGAACATCCATCAGACGTCCACTGTGTCTATTGCTTTGAAGAGCTCTATCGCCAATATCACTAGTTGCTGATACATTTTCACTTTCAATATTATTGTCCACATTAAAATTAATTTCTGATAAACTCGAAGAATAAATTCTCAGAGATTAACTCATATTGTGTTAATTTCTCGGCTAAATTTTCGGTTACAATTTGTTGTATAAATACTAGTTAAAAGATATATAGGACAAGAATATAATGTAGCTGCTGATTACAAATGAATCCAATTTTTTTTTTTTAATTTTAATTAGTAGCTCTACGTCAACATTTAGATTTTCATATTATATACAGAAATTAAGTCAAATATATATGCGACAAGCTAGTAAGGTATTATAAAACATCATAAAAAAAATTATAAAACATTGACTTATCTAATGCAAGCCCACGAGTTCGTTATTAGGGTGATATAAGAGACAGAAAATTCTTTATATATATGTGTGTGTGTGAGTCTTCGTGTTAATTTTTTTTATTATTTTATTATAGGATAATAAAATATTTTCAGTGGAGAAGATTTTATCGACAATTAACTGGTTGACTGGTATTTTCAAGTTGATGGTATTAGCATAAGACTTCTCATGCCAACCTAGTTGCATGAAGATTAAAAATAATTATATTAATTAACGTGAGCACTTTCAAATTAATTAAGTAATATTAATAGATTGACTTCTACTCTATGTTTGACGTTGTAATTATGTATGATGTTGTATGAGTTTTTATTTGTAGGAGAAGCACATTCTTTGGAACTCAAAACCATTTTGTACAAGGGAAAGTCAGCGTACCAAGAGATCATAGTTTTTGAGGTATGGGCTCATCTTCGTGGACTTGATAATTTTTATGGCTAATGTTTATCTATAAATGTTTTTATCTTCCCTACACGTATAAAAGATGAAGCAACCCTCCAATTCTTTCAATTCTCTCTCTTTTTCTAATACAACACAATAATTTAATTTAGATTTAAATATTTCAATTATTATGTTATGCATTTTCCATTTTAGAGTATTTAAGAAATCTCACTTTCATAGAGTTATCCAACATATATATACAGTTCTCTTATATCCACCCAATAGATTTTTATATATTTTCTAGGTGTCTTTATTTGTTACATTGCATGAACAGTTACCTAAATTATTAAAAAATGTTTTTATAATAAAAAGTAATATTTAAAGTTCGAGCTTCCATTTAAAGCAGTAAACCTTAAAAATAAAAATAGGGGAATTTAAACAAAATTTATGTTCAGAATGGAACATTTAATAATAATAATAATAATAATAATAATAAAGCGAATAAAAACAACATATTACTTGTTAACCATTCACCCCATCTTCACTACTACTTGTTAGAATTTCAGTAAAGCTTTAGACACGTTCTTTGTTTTCCCTCTTTTGTAAGAAATGAATATAAAAATTTAAAATCATTGGTTTGGAGAGGAGCAGCTGGTTTCCATGCATCCATCTTCTTCTAGTGATGTGTCCATTACAGTATAGCTTTAGGAGCACCCATTTGCCATTTGGTTTTATGATTCTTTTTTTAAGCTACACATGTATGGTAATCCATTTACCGTGGTCTGCCTTAACAGCGGTTGGCAAAAAGAAAATTTCAATTTCATACAAAAACCACATTTCAATTTGTGTCTGCAGTAGAAATGGAATTTGGTTTATTTTAAATTATTCTTTTGATTTATATAAGACAATAATTTAATAGTATATTTACAATAAATGCTACTTTTAAGTAATCATTAGTTTCAAATAATTAATAGCATATTTGCACGTGGGTCCTTTTAAAATAATAATCTAAGCCCATCTTAGGTTTCTTCCATTAAAAATCATCACTTACTATTAAAATAATAGATACGAGGCTTTGCATCCATTAGTTATTTATACAATAAAATTGATGAGTTATTAAATGAAAAAAATTATCTTGCATATTAGAGTTTTTTCATTAGGTGTTAAGAACGATCATCTCATTGAGAGAGTTTTGAAAAGTTTAGTTATATAAACTAACTATTTATTAATATAATAATTATTATAATTACAATTTAATTATGTAATATAATTACCAAAACCTTAATTACTTTGTACAAATTCAGATTTTATTCTACTTTATTTATTTTTTGCTTATTTGAGTATTTATTATGCAATTAAAAGTGATGCGTTTTTTAAACTTAATAATAACTGAAAGGTTTGTGTTATTGAAGTACCGGTGTATGTCAATTCTAGATATGGGGACAAATTACCGGGAATCAATATATTCGTATCAGATAGTGCACGTGTAGAATTTTCCAAACATTAATAAAAAAACAACCGCATCACATCATGTGCTAAGTACAATCCTCCCGACAAGTTGCCACATATTATCCTTCACATGCCACGTCAGTAAAATCATGTGAAAAAATTATAAGTTAATCTCATCATAGTTACATAAATAATGGATAGTTTAGGAATAAATTAGAATCAAACTAGTAGTTGGATAAGTAGTAATTGCATGTCATTGTGCAAAATTCAGTAAGAAATTAAATTTGGTGAAGAAATTGAAATAAACATGTAAATGTCTACTTTCCCTTGTAAATACAGTGATGTCAATTATGCCACAAAAAAGTATCTATGATATATCAGCTTCTCTAGGTCTATGTTGATTCTCAATCTCAATTAAATTAAAATGTGGCACCATTTGCACTTGCAGGACATGCTTCCAATATTATCTGACCTTCATCATGCATTGGACATGCAATCAGCACTTGAATCCTTGGTTGAAGAAGGAAATTATTGCAAGGTGAGTTTTTCTATTTTTATTTTATTTTTTATCTAATTGTGTATTGCCAATGTTAGACCTTGCATTCTCTATTTCTTCTCCCCAAAAATCCACTAAATTTCATTGTTATTCAGGCATTCCAAGTTCTATTAGAGTATTTACAGTTATTAGATAGTTTTTTAGAGCTTTCAACTATTCAAAAGATGAGCCATGGAGTTGAGGTGAATATTTAGTTGAGATGCTTTTATCATTTAAAGTGTTATATCTCTCTTTTTTCTTAATTTGTGCTTTTGTTGCTTTTCCATTTGGCATTGCTCATTTGTTTCAAAAATTTATAGTTGGATCTGCAGTCTTTCTTCTCACTGAATTGTTTGAATACTAATACAGGTTTGGTTGGGAAGAACCCTTCAAAAGCTGGATTCACTTTTGTTAGGAGTTTGCCAGGAGTTCAAGAAGGAGAATTATATAACGGTCAGTGCATCAGTCCTTTGCTTTGATATTGATTGTCATCTCTTTTTCTCTAAAGTGGGTTGGACAATGTTCTAAAATTACTTGATCTTTTATAGAATTTCCTACAATTTTGGCATTGTATATTGTTATTATATTCTCACCTGTATACTACGGTTGGGAGTTGTTTTTCTGGCTTGAGAACATGAATCTCATTTTTTCTCAAACTTTGATGATGGATTGATTTTGGTCATGTCTATTGAAGGTCTATGTGCAGAAAAGGAATAATAGTCCCTTTTTTTTTGTTGAAGCTCCATTTTATGGTTTTGAGTATATAATTGAGGAAGCTTTGTTGCTATATATGTTGTTGATTTGAAATACCAGATGTTTCTTAGGGGTTATATATATCTTTAGTCTTTTATTCTTAACCGTTTGATGATGGATTGGTAATTGTTGTGTTGGTTTAAAGTACCAGGTGTGCACCAGAGTATATAGTTTGCACTTCCTTTTCTTCCAAGTATGTCCAGAAGCTCTATTTAACTTTGTGTCTTTTAGCTTTCTTTCCTGTCAATCATGGGTTTTTGATATTAAAAAATTATAATAATTTTTATCGATGGATTAGCGACGGACAGTACCGTCGTTAATTTTTTTTACTTAATGGTGAATTTAGCAACAGAAAATGGTTTTCGTTGCTAAAAATAGCAACAGAATCTAAATTTTCGTAGCTAATTTTAGCAACGAAAATTTATATTCCGTTGCTAAAATTAACCAATTCACCGAATCGTCCATTGTTGAATTTAGCAACGGAATTTGAATTCCGTTGCTAAATTTAGCAACTGCCGAATTAGCAACCGAAATTTTTGTTGCTATTTTTTATTAGCAACGGTAAATTGACATTTTTCGTTGCTAAATTGAGATTTTCTTGTAGTGAATATTCTTTCTCATAAATCAAGCACTATACGGGCATCACAAGTTTTAGTAGCTATGGCTTCGACCCCATTTACTAACATAGTCTACAGCTACTAAAATATATTCAAAACCAAAAGAATTAGGAAATGGTCCCATAAAATCTATTCCCCAAACATCAAAAATTTCTACTTCAAGCACATTATTCATAGGTATTTCATCCCTTTTAGAAATATTCCCAGCTCTTTGACATCTATCACATATTTCAATAAAAGTTTTGACATCCTGAAATAAAGTTGGCCAGAAAAAACCTGATTGGAGGACCTTTTGTACTGTTAGGTTAGGTCCATGATGGCCTCCAACCTCACCTCCATGGTACTGTTGCATGATAGCTTCTTGTTCTGATTTCGGTACACATCGTTGTAGCACTTGATCCGAACAGATTTTAATGAGATACGGATTATCCCAAAGGTAGTGCTTGGCATCCGCTTTCAGCTTTTTCTTTTGTTGCCAAGTAAACTCTTTAGGAAGATAGCCACCTGCAAGAAAATTAGCTATATTAGCGTACCATGGAACTGAATTTTTATAAGTGTAACAAGCACAAATATGTTGATCAAGAAACAAGTCAGAAATTTCTCCCTTTTCAATGCTAGCATGATCCAGTCTAGATAGATGGTCAGCTACGAAATTCTCAGCCCCTTTCTTATCCTTAATCTCAACATCAAATTCTTGGAGTAGTAAAACCCATCGGATAAGCCTTGGTTTGGAATCCTTCTTTGCAAAAAGGTGTCTCAATGTTGTATGGTCCGACCACACCGTAACTTTGGACCCTAGGAGATATGATCTGAATTTTTTGAATGAGAAGATTATTGCTAAGAGTTCCTTCTCCGTGGTTGTGTAATTAACTTGGGCTCCGGTGAGTGTATGGCTTGCATAATAGATGGTATAGTAAATTTTCTCTTTTCGCTATCCTAAAATCGCTCCGACTGCATAATCACTTGCATCACACATAATTTCAAATGGTAAGCTCCAATCGGGTGATGCTATGACCGGTGCACTTACTAACTTTTGCTTCAATAGATTAAAAGCCTGTAAACACTCAGCATCAAAGTTAAATGTAGCATCTTTAAGCAACAAATTAGAAAGTGGCTTAGCTATTTTAGAAAAGTTCTTGATAAACCGACGATAAAACCCGGCATGACCAAGGAAACTTCTAATACCCTTAACACTAGTCGGTGGGGGTAATTTTTCTATCACATCAACTTTTGCTTTATCGATCTCAATGCCTTTTTTAGAAATTTTATGCCCTAAGAGAATTCTTTCTTTAACCATGAAATGACATTTTTCTCAATTTAGAATAAGTTTAGTCTCTTGACACCTTTTTAAGACCAATGCAAGATTATTCAAACAAGATTCAAAATCATGACCATAAATTATGAAATCATCCATGAAAACTTCCATAAATTTTTCAATAAAATAATGAAATATGGCCATCATGCATCATTGAAATGTGGCAGGTGCATTATAAAGACCAAAAGGCATTCTCCTATATGCAAATGTTCCATATGGACATGAAAATGTGGTCTTTTCTTGGTCTTCCGAGACTATAAGTATTTGCATATACCCCGAATATCCATATAAGAAATAATAAAATCTATTTCTTGCCAGTCTTTCTAACATTTGGTCAATAAAGGGCAATGGAAAATGGTCTTTCCTAGTGGCATTGTTTAACTCCTATAGTCAATGCATACTCTCCATCTCGTTACCGTGCGTGTAGGAATTAACTTATTATTTTTATTGATTACTACAGTCATTCCCCCCTTTTTAGGCACACATTGAACAAGACTTACCCAATTACTATCAGAAATAGGATAGATTATACCTACATCAAGTAATTTTAATACTTTCTTTTTCACTACTTCTTGCATAGTTGGGTTGAGCCTTCGTTGAGGTTGCACTACCGGCTTGAAATTATCTTCTATGGGTATCCGATGTGTACAATAGCTGGGGCTAATCCCTTTCAAGTAGGATGTTGCCCAACCAATCGCTCCTTTGTGCTTTTTGAGGACTTCTATGAGCATTTCTTCTTCCAAACCTGTCAATAAAGATGAAATAATTACCGGTTCAGCATTATTCATTAAAAATACATATTTAAAATGAGATGGAAGATTTTTAAGTTCAGAATCTCCCTTAAGAGGAGATGGTTCATCCTCTGTTGTCTCACAATCACTGTGTTCTTTTTCCAGATTTTGTACCAATTTCTTTTTCTTTGCTTCCAGCTCCTCCATTTCCTTGGGATGCATTAAACAATTTTGAAGCTCATCATTGAGAATGATCTCCTCTTGTTTTCTGTTGACACATTCTTGAACTTCATCAACAAAGTAAATGAACTCTTCAAAATCATACGAGGAGTGTTTTAAAACCTTATTCACATTGAAAACCATTTCCTCCTTGTTGAACCTCAAAGTAACCGTTTGTCCATAAACATCAATTAGGGCTCTTGCCATGTTCAAGAATGGCCTACCCACTATCAATGGCACCTTTCTATCTTCCTCCATGTTCATGACCACAAAATCAACCGGAAAGATGAAATTTCCTACTTTCACCAATAGATCCTCAATAATTTCCTTTGATTTCTTTATCGATCTATCTGCCAATTGAAGTATCATTTGGGTTTCCTTAAAATCACCTAGGTTCAATTTCCTGCAAATTGAATAAGGTATCAAGTTAATACTAGCACCCAAATCATATAAAGCATGCCCAACAAAATTCCCTCCTAATTCACAAGGCAATGTAAAACTACCAAGATCTTCTAATTTTTTAGGAATTTTATTGGTCAATATAGCACTACAATTACCGGATAATTGAACCGTTCCTATGCCTTCTAGCTTTTTCTTATTAGTACAAAGTTCCTTCATAAATTTAGCATATTTATGCATGTATAATAAAGCTTCAGCAAATGGTAAATTTATATGTAACTTCTTAAACATATCTAAAAATCTCCTCAATTGCTCATTTTGTTTTTCTTTTCTAGCTAGAACAGGAAAAGGTAATTAAAACTCTTCAAGCACCGTAGAAATAAGTTTTTCTTTACCTTTATCCTTTTCAACCGTAGGAGGTACTTTCTTAATATTTTCAAGGTTAGAAATACTTAGCTCCATTGTCGGTTCCACCCTTGGGGAAGATTTCTTACCAATTTCAGTTTTTTCTAACTCCTTTCCACTCCTCAAGGTGATTGCTTTAGCTTCCTCCTTTGGATTGCAGTCCATATTAGATGGAAACGTCCCTTGAGTCTGGTTGGATAATGAACTAGCAAGTTATCCCATTTGGTTCTCTAGATTCCTAATGGATGCTTCTTGGTTCCTCATCCAAATATTTTGTGATTTTCATCTACCATCTTGACTAGCCAAGATTGAGTTTTGAGAGGCCATGAAGTTTGCAATCATCTCTTCTATGTTAGATTTCTTTTCTTGAGGAGGGGGAGGTTGAGATTTTTGAAAATCGGGTGGTTGATGGTATGATTGTGATGGGTATTGGGTTGGGTAAAGTGGTGGAGCTTGATTTTGGTATAGGGAATGGTTATTGGGAAGTTGATTATGGTTAAAAGGAGGTCTAGGATTAGGGTTAGAAGAAGAAGCTTGAAAAATTTGGATGGTTCCTCCATCCCGTGTTGTAAGTATTACTAACATTCTTAACTTTAAGCTCATTTATTCCTCTTAAATGCTCTTTTCTCATTAATTCCATTTGAGCTTTTAACATAGCTACTTCATCAATATTATGAACTCCTTGTTTTCATTGTGCTACTCTAGAGGTCACCCATTGAGCATCATTAGTAGCCATCTCATCAAGAAGCGAAAATGCATCTTTAGGAATTTGGTTCATAAAGCTACCGTTTGAAGCTGCATCCAATAAAGATCTTGTTGATGGATTGGCACCTGCATAAAAAATGTGCATTAGTTGATAAACAGGAAACTCATAATGTGGACAGCTTTTTAAAAGTCTCCTAAATCTTTTTCATGCTTCATGGAATGGCTCCTCATAAAATTGTTGAAAATCACTAATTTATTTTTTAATGAGGGCTATTTTAATAGGCGAGAAAAACTTGTAAAGGAATTTTTCTTACATTTGTTGCCAAGAATGGATGGATTGATTAGTTAACATTTGTAGCCAATCCCTAGCTTTTCCTATGAGGGTGAATGGAAAAAGTTTCAGCCTAATTGCATCAGTTAATACATTAGGAATTTGCACAGTGTCACTAACTTCTAAGAACATATCTAAATGTTGTGCAGGATCCTCTATGTTCGAACCCAAAAATTAGTTTCTTTGTACCATCGTGATGGTAGCGGGTTTAATCTCAAAAGGCTGGTGGTGAGGAATCTTAATGGTTCTATGTTCTTCATTCCACCTAGGAATAGTATAATCCCTAATGGTCCTAGGTCTATACCCATTCCCGAGAGCTTGGTGGGGTATTTCTTGCTCTTCGATCCTAGGTGGTGGAGGATCATTTATAGGTGGTTCTATTATTGGGTCGTCTATATTACCTCTTAACCTTCTATTCCTATGTAATGTCCTCTCAATTTCAGGGTCTACGGGTAGAATGGAGTTGTTTCTCACCATAAACCACTAACACTTAAAAAAACAAAAATAAGAAAATAGCTGAAGAAGAGAAGAAGAACGCACAAAAATGACTTTAAAATCAAAATAAATAACAAACGCCAAGGTGTCCCCAGCAACGGCGCCAAAAACTTGATCGGTATCTAGCAAGTGTACTAGATCGGTTTAGTAATATAGGGAAATATAATTATGACCCCAAAATATCGAACCCAATGGAAACTTGTGTTTGTTTGAGTAATTTTAATTTTAAAACAGAATTTGTGTGAAGAAATAAGAAGAGAAATCCCAAAAGTTGTGATGGTTTAAGTTAAAAACTAAAAACAGAATTTTAAAACTAAGAATAAAATAAAAGAGCTAAAAGAGTTGAAATAATTGAACAATAAGCAAAAGCAAGCAAATAAGTGAGGAAAAAATCAATATTAAAAGCAACTTTCACTAAAGGACTATCAACCTTAACCAATATTATTATGACTTAATCAAAAGAGAAATACAAGTGATTATGAAGAATTCAGATTAATAAACCCAGATAACTTTATTCAAAATTATCTTTCTAAGCATTAAAATTCTCTTATTCAGATAAACTCAACACTTAGCATAAAGATCTGTATTAATTCTCCTAGATGTTTGTTAAAGTCCTTTTCAAGTAATTTAACTTTCATCTATTCTTAATTACACCTTTCTTAATCATAACTTACTTCAATCAACACAAAATTATAGCTTATTCAGATTATAACCATGCATCAACTTAAATAAATTATACTAAGAACATGCATATCAATAATCAACTCAAAACCAATGACTAACCAATGTTCAATCAAATTAACCATCAATTTTTAGTTAAATAAAGATAAGATTGTATTTAAAAACTAAGAAATAATCAAACTTGTATTAAATTGAAGCACAAGCTTAAGTCATAACAATAAAAGTTAAGGATTCAAGTATCCTTTAGCAAAAGTTAAAGAAAACTACTCACTACACATGTTTAAAATCAAAACTAAGCTTTAAAGAAAATAGTAAAAATCAACAAAACTAAAAGCTATGTGAAATAAAACTTAATGAACTAATGTTGATAATTTTCTTGAAGAAAGATTGATCTCCCTCTTTGATGCTTCAAGCTCCTTTTTTATAGGCCAAATTAGTAGTAGAATCCTTCTCAAACTCCAGAAATAAAATAGAAAGCAAATCCTCATTGATCGGGAAGCCTGGAGAATCCTTCATTGAATTGGAGAAATTATGCGTGGCCACATCTCTTTCTTTGTTAATTCTCATGTGGCCATGTATAATTTAACAAGAAGGGATACAAGGCCATGCACACTCCTTTGCTATTCTTCACGTGGTCATGCCTCTTCTTATTTCATCTTTATGTGGCCATGCAACATTCTCTTGAAACCTTCATGTGGCCACGCCTATTTTGCTTCTTTGAGACACACAGCCATGCACAAGACTTCATGCTTGCATCAAATTCCAAATTTTACAGTTTTGACCCCAATTACTTGTATTTTTGCAATTAAGCCCTTTTCTTAAAAAAATATACCTGAAAAGCACCAAAACTTTAGATTAACTTCAAAAACATACAAATTAAAATTTTAACTCTAATTTAACCAAAATTAAACCAAATTAACTAAATAACAACACTTAAAACATACTAAAAACTATACATAATTCATACTTATCATATGTGAATATAGCAGATTGAAAATTCTCGTGCCTTCCTCAATGTGTTTCAAAATTTTGACTTATTTGAAAGTGTCAAAGTGCAATGAGATGATAAGTCTAATAACCATCTCAATAGCTAAGATTCTTGTGCTACTCAGACAAATGATTGTTAGCCAATGCAAAATGATGCAAGAAATAATGGGGGTTGAATCGGATGGAAATAAAGATGTGATTGGTTTCAATCAATTAGAATGTTTGGAGCTTGATGATCTACCAAACCTCACAAGTTTTTGTTCAGTTAATTATGCTTTCAATTTCCCATATTTGGATGATGTGAAGATTAAAAAATGGCCCAACATGAAGAGAGTTGCCCTACAAGTGATCACGCCAAAGCTTAGCAAAGTAGGAACATCAAATTACTGGGATTGGAAGTTGGAAGACAACCCTAATAACACCATTCAGAAGTTATTTATGAATTGGACATGATGAGAAGGGTAAGTACCGATCATTCAGCAAACCATTTGTGCTTTGATATTAGACATGTTTCTTATACATTATGATTTTTTATCTCCTGCCTCTAAAATTTCATTAGCCGAAATTAGCAAATGAAAAAGATTCCACCTAATCAATTAAGTTATAAGTGGGAAGTTAGATGATAAGTTGTAGCAATATTAGTTATAATTCTTAAATTATCTAAGTTATTTTATATACCAATTGTTTCCCTCACTCATTCACCATGAAAACTTTCTTTTCTGATAATGCTAAAGCAACAGATGAAGAAACAGAAACAAATCCAAAAGACACAAATGATGATGATGATAAAGCAGATCTAGAAGAAATAGAAGCAGAAGGGAAAAACAAAGAGAAAGATGCAGTAGCTAATCCAAAAGAAAAAGATGAAGAAGAATATGCAAAACAAAGGGATTAGTAACAGAGATTACATTTTCCAAATAAAGTTTGACGGCAATAGGACCTTCCCTTGATTGTATTATGGAAAACATTTTCATCTTCAAATGTTAGCAAACTACTAGGCACCCATAAGACTATTCAAATTTTCATTTTGTTGGAATATGAACTAATTTGATTCAAGTTCAACATTAGTGATATCCATCACATTCTCTTGAATATGAAAACATAAAATCAAATATGGAAGTTGATATTCAACAATATTTTAAATATTAGGAAGGAATATTTGGAAAAAAAATAGTTAAAAGCCTCATTTATTCCCTTAAACTTGCGACTAGGGAATTCACTCCAACAAGCATTACTTTCAATTTGCAGCTGACTGCTTAACAATTTGTTTTGCTTGAAATTCCCACATATGTCAAAATCAATTATTCAAAATTTACTTTAAGGACTAGAAACCAAATAAAAAGCATAATTTTAACGTTCATGATACGAGTGAATGACAATTGGACTTTTCACAGTATGAATTCCATCATAACATACCAATGCTGCAAACGCAATCTCATTACTATTTAAACCATCACTTTCATCAGTCACATTAAAAGAAAGTTTCTCATTTATAGACTTAGAAGAGAGGACATAAAGATCCACCTTAATGCTAAGTTTCAAAGGTGTTGAGACCTTTGCTTTATAGGTAGAGTTTTCCATGCAAACATTATTGGTGACTGTTCGTCGAAACATAGTTTTGAAGACTTCAGCGATTGTAATCTAGAAGTCATAAAAGGATAATCCAAATTCCTTGGTGATTCTGGATCACATTCAAGACAAGTGTTATCATCTCCAAAAATACAACCGACGAATGTCACCAGCTGAAAAAAGAAATTGAGTGACTCTTACAAAAAAAGGTACCTCAAGAGGTTTGTAGGTCCGACTAGAGGGGAAAGTCCCTGTAGATAGTTGAACCTTAAGAAATATGATTCTGACGACGACGAGCGGAGAAAACCAAAGAATGCAGATCCATGCCGACCGTACGCCGATGTCATAAACATGATCACTGGTAAGTCGTCCTATGGAGAGGATCTCTCCAGAAAAAGAAAGGGGAAGGGTATTTATGTCTTCAAACATCCGAACGGCCAACACCAGTCATCATATCCAGTAAGGATGTAAGAGATGTAATGTTCACTCACGAAGATGCCCTTATCGTTAGGATGCGGATCAATAATTTCAATATAAAGAGGATACTGGTGGACAACGAAAGTGCTATGAATGTGCTTATCCTACAAGCCTACAGAGCAATGCGGTTGCCGATCGAAGAGCTCAAGCCGAATGCCATGCCACTGATCGGACTGGGCAATGCCACAGTGCCGGTGGTAGGATCGGTTGATTTGTTCGTCGAGCTCGGCTAGAAAGCCCTCGCCCATGCCTGTAAGGTAACATTCATGGTTATTGATATGGTTTTTGCTTATAACCCCATTTTTGGCAGGCCTTTACTCTTTTAAACTGGAGCTATCACTAGCATTCGTTACATGGTAATGAAAATCCCGACCAGTGGAGGCATCGCCATTCTAAGAGGTGACTAAAAGGCATCAAGAGAGGCCTATATTGCCATGATCAAGCACCAAAAAGAGGCTATAATGGTAGAACCAGGTCTAAAGTGATTTGAGCAGGCGGAGGATCGGAGAATGGATCCTGCGGAGGAAGTCAAGACAAGGACACTTGCAAAAGGCAAGGCCGTTCAAATTGGCACCAGCAATATGGAGGTCGAGGAGGTCATTATGCGAGTCTTGATGATCAACCAGGCATCTTTCGCTTGGAAGCCAGAAGATATCACCGGGATCGACCCCAACGTGATCACCTACAAACTTAATATGGATCCAACTTACAAGCCGATCAGGCAGAAGTTACGAAGGCATGCTCCGGATCGGAGGAAATTTATCTCTGAGGAGGCAGACAGGTTATTGAAAGCGGGTATAATTCGAAAGGTTGACTACCCCGAATGGCTTGCCAATGTTGTTCTGGTAAAGAAGAAGTCAGAGAAGCTGCGAATATGTGTCGACTTCACAGACCTTAACAAAGTGTGTCCGAAAGACAGCTACCCCCTGTCAAGTATAGACCAACTAGTGGACGTCACTGCTGGTCACACCATCTACTCCCTCCTCGATGCATATGCTGAATACCACCAAATCATGATGTGGCTGTTGGATCAAGAAAAAACTAGCTTTATCACGAATTATGGCACCTTTTGCTACAAGGCCATGCCGTTTGGATTGAAAAATGCAGGTGCCACATATCAGTGTTTGATGAATAGGATTTTCAAAGATCAGATCAGGCAGAATATGGAAGTTTACATGGATGATATGATCGTCAAAAGCAAAATCCCCTAAGAACATCCTGCCGATTTAGTAAAGATCTTCAACATGCTGAATAAATTTCGGATGAAGCTCAATCCTGAGAAGTGCATTTTTGGGGTGCCCTCAAGAAAATTTTTGGGCTTTATGGTCTCCCAAAGGGGCATTAAAGCCAAACCCGACAAAATAAAGGCAATCTTAGATATGCAACCACCGAGCAGTGTAAAGGACGTTCAGAAGCTAATCGGCAGAATAACAGTCCTTGGATGGTTCATCTCCTCTTCAGCCAAACGATGCACTCCCTTCTTTAAGAAATTGAGGAAGAATGAAGCTTTCAATTGGGATGCCGACTGCCAGCAAGACTTCAATGAATTAAAGAAATTTCTCACCAACCCATCGTTACTCAGCCAACCGCTTCTAGGTGAAAGTTTGTATTTTTACTTGTCAACTTCTGGTGAAGCTGTTGCAGGTGTCCTAGTTAAGGAAGAAGGAACCCAGCAGCTGCCCATCTATTATGTGAGCCAAGTGTTCAGAGGCCCATAATTGAAGAAAGATCTGATTGAGCAACGCATCATTGCCCTCATGATGTGCACAAGGAAGCTAAGACAATATTTCGAAGCACACACGATAGTAGTCCGATCGAGTCAACCAATCAAAAAAAATCTCTAGATCCCGAACTTAGAAGAAAAAATGGTGAGATGAACAATCAATCTCCAATCGGGGGACGTGAGGTACGAACCCAGAAAAATAATCAAGGCTCAAGCTTTGGCAGACTTTATCGCTAAATTTGCTGGCGAATAAGTAACTAGTCAGCCCCAACCTACAAAATGAGAAATAATCATGGATGGAGCTACAAATGACAATCGAGGAGGCGCAGGCATCGTAATAATGGGCCCCTTAGGCATTGTTATAAGGTACGCAATAAAACTCAGCTTTAAAATTTCAAATAATATGGCAGAGTACGAGGCACTTCTGCAAGGGCTGAGACTACTCAATGCTATCCGACCGGAGTTGGTCATCATCAAAAGCGATTCTTAGCTTATGATGAGCCAAGTCTTAGGCACCTTCGAGGCCAGAGAAGCCAACATGATACAATATCTGGCAAAGGTCAAGGCAGCACTCAAGATATTGGAAGAATATGGATCCGAATGGATCCTAAAGAAGGTGCCAAGAGATCAAACTTTAGCCGCCGATCGGCTTGCCAAAATATCTGCTTCCGAACAAGGGATGGTGGAAGAAAATATAACCATCATTGAGCAACCCACCTCCTCCGTAGACACATAAAAAATGATGGAAATTGAGCTAGCTCAAGAAACGTGGATGAGCTCCATCAAGCTGTACCTACAAACAGGGCAATTACCTGAAGATAAAGCGGAATCCCGAAAGGTATCTCGAAAATCCCTGAATTACTCTATTGTTAATGGTGAATTGTTCAAAAAAGCTTTTAGTCACCCCTGGCTAAAATGCGTAACAAAGGAGGAAGGAGACTACATCCTAAGGGAAATCCATGAAGGCATTTGCGAAGCACATGAGGCTAGTAGGGTCATGGCAAAGAAAGTACTCCAAGCTGGATACTTGTGGCCAAACATCTTCAAAGATGCTCAAGAAAAAGTGAAAAGGTGCCAGCAATGCCAAATCCATAGGAGAGTCATCAGACAATCGGCAGTAGACCAGCAGCCAATCGGAGTTTCTTACCCGTTCGAGCAATGGGACCTGGATATCTTAAGACCCCTTCCCTAAGGAAAAAGGCAAATAAAGTTCCTCCTTGTCGCCATCGATCACTTCTCCAAATGGATTGAGGCAGAGCCTCTAGCTACAATCACAGCGAAGAAGGTTAAAAATTTTGCATGGAATGACATTATGTGCAGGTATGGCATACCCAATATTTTTATTACAGATAATGGGAAACAGTTCAACAGCTCAGTCTTTAGAAACTTTTGCCAAAACCTCAATATCAGCCTTAAGTTCACCTCTATCATGCATCCCTAAAGCAATGAGATGATCAAGGTTTCCAATCGAACAATCTTGGAAGGCTTAAAAAATGACTGGGTGAGGCAAAAGGCAACTGGATTGAAGAATTGTAAAGCATCTTATGGTCTTATAGGACCTCTCCGAGAGCTGGCACTCATCAAACACCATTCTCTCTTGTCTACAGCTCTGAGGCAATGATACCCATAGAAATCGGTCTCTCATCCTATCGGTCAGCATTCTATTTCAATCGAATGAACATCCTGGATAGATGCCAAGATTTGGACCTGGTTGAGGAAAGGAGAGAAGACGCCTATGCCAAAATTGCTACCTACAAACAAAGAGTTACTAGATACCACAACACAAAAGTAAGGGCAAGAACCTTCAACATGGGTGATCTGGTGCTCAGAAAGGCAGATATAAGCTCGAAAAATGCCGGAGTTGGGAAGCTAATGCCAAATTGGGAAGGCCCCAATAAAATCTCCAAGGTTTTAAGCTCCAGTACTTATAGACTAAGAACCCTCGAAGGGTCGGATATTCCCAGAAGCTGGAATGTCGAAGTACTCAAAAAGTACCATGTATAATCATGTATCAAATTCACATTTAGTAAAGAAAATTTTCTCCATTTTTCTTCATATTTGACAAAAAGGTATGTTTTCATTTATTTGTTTGTTAGTTTTGATGTTTGTTTGCAGGTCATTTATTTTACTCCATTCTATAAAAAACCCGATTAACGATCGTAGTTTGTCCGATCAAAATTCGAGGATGATTATTCGCTAGGCTTGATGCTCATCCTGAGCCCAAAATATGAAAGCTTTTCTCCATTATAATTCTAGCTCCTTCGTTAGGCTCAATGCTTATCCCAAAATGCGAAAGCTTTTCTCTATCATAAGTTAGTCCGCTAGGTTCAACGTTATTCCCGAATCAAAGATACGAGATGCCTCCATTTAATCTCCACCAACTCATTCGCTAGGTTTGACGTCTATCCTGAATACAAAGTGTGAAGGACATCAATTGAGTCAGTTATATCTCCTCAGTACTTAATGTACAAAATCACCAAATCCTCAAAATAATGTATGATTTTCCAACGAATAGCTGATCTTTATATGAGATCGGATAATACTTCGATGAAATTAAAAACTGAAAAGTCACCTACTGCGCTTGATGTGATAAATTTATCACAACTCACGCTTGAATGAAAGGTTTATCTTTTAAATCCGATCGGATCAAGCGATCGTTGATCCTAAAGAGTTATGTACTACAACGCTTGAGAAGCATCTTATGATTCAGGAAGTACTCTACTTAGTAAATTTTTCATATTCTCCATATTTTATTTTATATACTCTCCTTAGCTGATTTTGTACATTCTCCATGAAGGTTTCTATTTATTCCACTTAGTTAATTTTGTAACAAATCTTTCTCAAAATGAGAATTGTAGTACGAAGGCACAAATCTTTCTCAAATTTTGTACTAAGTTTTATATATATATGAGGAATCTTTACAAGTTACAAGGAGAGGAGAAAGCTATTACAAAGAAAAATTACAAGGAAATAAAAAGCCTACGCCTCTATATCTACAATCTCTACTGTTGCAGCGTTCGAATTGGCAGTAAGCTCTATAGTAGTCTCAGTAAAAAGTCAGGCATTTTCAGGCTCCACTGGAAGAGAAACGATAGGTTTACGCTTCACTAGCAAAGGGACAGTGGCTTCAGGCTCCGTTGGCAGAAGAGGAATGACTTCGAATTCAGTCGGCAAATTGATGTCTGCCTGTGATATTAAAGGCACTTCCTCTGTCGTTCCTTTCATCACTTCAATTGGAGAGGCCTCCTCCTCATCATCGCTAGAGGGAGGATTGGGAAAAACCCCTGGATCCTCCATCCAGTCAAGATCAGCTTCAGGGAATCGCTGCCTGACTGCATAAATCAACCGAGTTAGCAGCCTCCTTGGGCCTCGCCTAACTGATCAAGGATCTCCTCCCTTTAGGCATCCAGCTCTTTCACCAATCTCTCAGCCCAAGCTGCCTCTTTCTTTGCCATGGCTATCTCCATTGAATTCCTTTTCGCCAGGATAAGTTTACGTTCTGACAGAGCCTTATCTTTGTCTGTGAGCACCTTGTCTCTGTCAGTGTTGGCTTTAAGGCAGTCGATTGTAAGCTGTAAACACTCACCCTTCAGCCTGCCTACCTTCTCCTCGTACCTCTTGTACATAGCACTATCAGCAACAAGGCACACAATATCTCCTTTCAAGTGATCCACCTCTCTTTGTCGGGTATTGAGTTCTTGGGCCAATCAGGCTTTTTCCCTCTTCAACTCCTTTATCTCAGACCTTAAAAGTGCAGCCTCATTTTTTGAACTGTCACTAGCTACCTCTGCCTCCCTCCTCTACCGAACGACATCTTCCCACTTCGATCAGGCATAGGCCACCATACCATGCATGCGAAGCCTTCTTTTTATTAGCTAAAAAAGGAAGCGGAGAAAATAGTCAGTAAAAAATGAGGGGGAAGAAAAGGATGTAAGTGTTACCTCCAGGCTCTGCTACTGAAACAACCCAAACTCTCGGGAGAGCATATTGAGCTCCGTCATTGCCTTGAAATCACTCTCTTGAGCAAGGCCTTGGTAGATGAAGGATGGCACACCTCTATTGGTCACGGACCAGTCATTATCAAACCACTCTTTCGAGATGTCCTCCAAAGCCGGAGCCCAAACCTTTTGAGCTCTCCCTGAAGGCTATCGGGTTGGCTTGCTTTGAGCTATCTTCTTGCCTCTTGCAGCAATTCGGGCATTGCTGCCTCTTCGATCTTTTTATGCATCGCCTCATCTATCGAAGCCCCCATCTTCTGAAAAGATGATTGGGGGATGAGGGACGGTTGTGACCCTTTCTCGTCAAATTCATCCCTCAGCTACAGTCGCCTGAGAGGATGCTGTTTCACCATGATCGGAGGGGGCAACGTTGGTCCTAAAATGGTTAAGAGAGGATGGGTCGTAGGGTTAGTCGCGGCATCAAAAGATGAAGTTGCTACAGCAGCAAAAGGAGCAGGAGCACTCGCTGCACTCTTGGAAGCCTGAACCTCGGAGGCAGGCAAGATCTTCCTCTTCTTAGATATTTTGCCCTCCTTAGCCAAACGGTTGGCCTCCCTTTTGGCTTTGGCCCAATCGGCTAGTTGCTTTATAGCCTCTTCTCCTCTCGCCATTTCACTTGCAGCTACATTACAAAACCAAACAAAGATAAGTACTTCATTCAAAATTTGATACATGTAATAAATGCGCATGCAATATATGAATTGGCAAAATATATGCCCTTCTCCCTCACTCTAACTATAGTGCTCACGTTCTACACTTTCACCAACTTCGGAGATAGAAGATCCATACAGTGTACTGAGGAGATAGCTGGAGTCGTAGAATTTTTCATGCCTCGCCATCGCGGCCATTAGTATTTTTATGTCATTTTCGTAAATGGACTGACCGGCAGCATGATCCATCAAGATGGTTGCTCCTTTCAATCGGCTCGACATGTAACACTCTTATCACTCCTAAAACTGCATCGATGTTACTAAAGCCTAAAATTTTTTTTTTCCAACTTAATTTTTACATTTCAATACCTTATTAACATTTACTTAATCATTTTGATAACACTTTGCCGATGACCTGTAACTGTCCAATTTACTATGCATTTAATAAAATTTTTATAATATGATGGTTGTACATAGTACTAGCCCCCTGAAACATAGACAATCACACAGCCTCTCAGAGGCACAACAATCAATAATATTAACCATATCCATTCATTATCATCCATTCCATCTCATTCATAACCCAAATACAGCTTACTAAAATAACTTTAGTTTAACATTACATATCTAAAGTAAAGTTTATATTCATATATACATGCCAAAATTTATACAACAAGAGCTCTTAAAAGAAGTCTTGTAAAGAGTATTCCTGCTCCTGCTCCTGCTTACCTGCACGCAGTAAAAACTATACGCTGAGCACTCAACATGCTAAGTGATGACTAATAATCGATACATTTCCTAACATTATCATCATTATTATAAAATAATGACTTATAAAATCTCATAAAATCATTTATTTACTTACTAAATATCGATTTAACCTTTTTCTATAATATTACTCATTTTAATCGCGTAATTACAATTTTTCCATTAAAAGCTTACTTATGATCTTTAAACTAATAATTGAAGCGTTTTACATTCTTATATACTTATTTTGACATTTATATGCAAAATTATATTTTAGTCCTTATTGAGTATAAAACTCACTTCTTTGACAATTTAACTATTATCTGACTGTTTATCTTTATTTAAGCGATTCTTACTTAATTTACTTACTTTTTACACCTTTGAAAAAAATTACTATTTTGCCCCTAAACTTTCTTTTCTTTTCATTTTAGTCCTTTTTCACCTTTTATTTATACTTTTCATTGTCTTTTCACTTTTTTATCAATTTATTTCTATTATGCCCTTAGTACAGACCCGGCAGAAAATCTCAGACTGGATACATGGAACATGGACCCCACGAGCCCCACTAAAAAGAGAAATGATTCCCAATGAACCATTCCCAAAACACTGCACTTTTCACTTTCACTTTACACTTAAGCTATGGAGATCAAAGATCCTGTCCAAAGCAAAGCAAGTCGCCATGACATGCATCGCAGTAAAGGGTGTTCCTATGGCTAGCCAACTATATCCAGAACTAGTTTTTATTGCCAGACTAATTCTAAGATTACAGTTACAATTACTTTATTAATCTTTTTAATTCCCGAAAATTCATCAGTTGACTTTTTATTTCTTTTTCATTGACTATAATTTAATTTCATATAAATTCACCATTTTCAACATTTTAGTGCAATTGTTCATTAATAATTCAATTATTTTCAATACACATATCAACATTAAAATTTCAATAAAATCCTAATAATTTCAATAAATTCCAATAAAATTTATTTATGCATTATTTATTATTTACTATCATTTTTCACTTAAATCATCACTTATTTTACTATATTTCACAATTTCTACTAAATACATACACATTACATAATCTTAAAAATTCCAAAATAAATTTCAAAAATTCTTTAAAAATTCATGGACATTATACACCATTTCTATAATTAATTTAGGCTAATATATGTCATTTTCATGCAAAATTCCATCAATTTACCCTAGAAGAAAATTCGACCACTTAAAGAAATCCTTCCTAAAAATTCTATTTCTTCCATTAAAGCTTTCATTTCATCTTCTTTAATGTCTAATTCCATTTACCCTAACATAATTGCATCAATTAACAACTTTAAAATTTTTTACCCTAATTACATAATTGAGAAAAATTCATAAACTTAGAAAATGTAAAGATTAATTAGTCACTTACAATTTTTACTTTAATTAAGAAGCCTAAGCCTCCTTTCCTTTGCCTTTACTCATTGAAAAACCTTCCTCCTCTTGCTCACCTACATAGGGCCGGCCATTCAAGCTTAGATTTTTCTATTTTTTTTCTCAAATGCAAAATCCAAGCTCATAATCATAATCTACACCTCAAAATCTATGAAAAAATACTAAGAAATTAATTTAAATCATTAAATTTTCCAAGATCCAACTTACCCCTTTTTCTTTCTCTACTTGTTTTCTCCAGTTCCTTTGCCCAAATCAATCAAGAGTAGCTATTTTAGTGATCTAAAAAGATGGAACTACAACTCTTAAGTTGTGATCTAAGGAGAAATTTGAGTGATTATGAAGCAAAAGAGAGAGAGAAGAGATGGGAGATGAATTCGGCCAAAGAGAGGAAGAAGGGAGCTGAGCCAATTTCTAAAAATTTATCCAGATTTTTGGCTCTTATATATTCCTCCAATGGGCCCAAAAGTTGGCCAAACCATTGGGCTTAGTCCATTTTTTCCTTAAGGCCCATTTATGCCTTTTTAAAGCCCAATCAAATTTCTCTCTCTTCCAGCCATCAAATTACTCCAAAAATAATTTTATCACTCTTATCACATCAAAAATAGCTAGTACATAAATATTTGGCTCAATCGAAGTCCATTATCGGTCTGATTCAAACTTATTGGTCCGATTCGACAACTGCTGGTGTCAGCGAAAAATTTCATTCTCATTACTAAAATATTCTACATAAAATCCATGTAGGCATGCAAAATCTGACAATTTTTGGAGTTCGTTTACTATTTTTAATAATTTATGCAAAATCAAGTCACCTTCCCTACTAGGGAAATTGACTCGCTACTTTTTTCGTATTTTTGACTTTGAAATGCCCTTTTGACCTCAATTTCACTTTAAATTTCAACCCTGGACTCACCATGACCCGTATTTCCGATGGTTCAATAAAATATTTTTGACTTTCGGGTGTCCTTTCGGGTTCAGAAAGCACTATTCACCATCGGAAGGTACTGTTCACGGCTGACCCAGTGCCGAGGCCATTACATTTCTCCCCTACTAAAAGAAATTTTGTCCTCAAAATTTACCTGAACTTAAGAGTAGCGGATACTGTTGTCTCATAGTTGCTTCGGGTTTGCACGTTGCTTCCTCGACATTGTGGTGATGCCACAGAACTTTCACCAATAGGACCTGTTTGTATCGAAGCTGTCGGACTTCTCTAGCTAAAATCTTTACTGGTCTTTCCTCATAGCTCATGTCAATTTGAACTTGTATCTCTTCTGGCGCTATCACACGACTTGAATCAAACCTGTATTTGCGGAGCATAGACACATGAAAGACATCATGTATCTTCTTCAAAGCGAATGGCAATTTCAACTTGTAGGCCACAGGATCCACTCGCTGAAGTACCTCATACGGACCAATGAATCTAGGGCTTAACTTGCCCTTCTTTCCAAATCTCAAAACTTTTTTTCATAGAGATATTTTTAAAAAGACCTTATCTCCAACCTGGAACTCGATATCTTTTCTCTTTAAATCTGCATAGGACTTCTGACTATCCATTACTTCCTTCAATTTGCTTTTAATAATCTGGACCTTTTCTTCAGAGTCACGAATCAAGTCCGAACCCAAAAGCTTCCTCTCACTCAGTTCAGTCCAGCATAAAGGAGTTCTGCACTTCCTGCCATACAATGCTTCAAATGGAGCCATTTTCAAACTGAATTGATAGCTGTTATTGTAGGCAAACTCGGCTAATGGCAAATGTCTTAACCAGTAAGTGCCAAACTCAAGGACACAGCATCTAAGCATATCTTCCAAAGTCTGAATCACCCATTATGATTGGCCATCAATCTGAGGGTGGAATGTTATGCTCAGACGAAGTTTAGTACCCAAAGTATCCTGAAAACTCTTCCAGAAGTGGGAAGTAAACTTGGGATCCTTGTCTGACACAATGGATATGGTCACTCCATGCAACCTACCCACCTCTTTTATGTAAAGTTCTACCAGCCTGGTCAAAGAGAAATACATCCGTAATGGCAGAAAATGAGCGAATTTGGTGAGACGGTCAACTATTAGTCAAATGGCATCATGTTTCCACTGAGTCATAGGTAGCCCAGTCACAAAGTCCATGGTCACCTGATCCCATTTCCACTCTGGAATAACCAGCGATTGAAGTAGTCCAGAAGGAACCTAATGCTCTGCTTTTACCTGTTGACATGTCAGATATTTACCCATAAATTTAGTCACATCACGCTTCATGCCTGGCCACCAGTAGTAGGCTTTCAGATCCTGGTACATCTTGTTACTTTCAGGATGCATAGCATAGTTACTATGGTGTGCTTCAGTTAAAATCTCTCTCTTCAAATCTTTCTGAGCTGGCACACAAAGTCTTCCTTTATAACAAAGGCTTTCATCACTGGACAATGAATAATCACTTTCACTACTGTGTTGAAGCTTATTTACAATAGCCATCAATCTGTCATCTTCTTTCTGAGCCGCTTTCACTTTATGCACAAAGTCTGGTTTAACTCGTAGTTCAGCTATTATGGCTCCATCTACTGCCAAACTCAAGCTAGTATTCATTGCCCGAAAAGCTACAAGGATCACTATTAATCATTTACACTTATCAATGCCTTATACAAGTTCATTCAAAAGCACTAACATTACCTGATATAAATTTTCTGCTGAGCGCATCAGCCACTACATTTGCTTTCCCTGGATGGTAGTCGATATAGCAATCATAGTTTTTAATCAACTCCAACCAGCATCTTTGTCTGAGATTGAGTTCTTTCTGGGTAAGCAGATACTTCAAACTCTTGTGATCCAAATAAATATAGCATTTCTCTCCATATAAGTAATGCCTCCAAATCTTTAATGCAAAAACAATGGCTGCTAACTCTAAATCATGAGTAGGATAGTTTCTCTCATGAGTCTTGAGTTGTCGGGAGGCATAAGCAATCACCTTGCCTTCCTGCATCAAAATGCATCCTAAACAATTCCTAGAAGCATCACTGTAGATCACAAAATCCTTGCTCGACTCAGGTTGAGTAAGGATAGGAGCTTCTGTCAACATAGTCTTTAGCTTCTCAAAGCATTCCTCACACTTGTCAGTCCACACAAACTTAACATTTTTCTGTAGCATTCGAGTCATAGGAGTTGCAATGGTGGAGAAGCCTTTAATGAATCTCATATAATACCCAGCCAAACCCTGAAAACTCTGTACTTCAGTCACATTCTTGGGTGGCTTCCACTGAAGGATTGCTTCAATCTTTGAACGATCTACTTTAATGCCCTCTGCAGAAATGACATGGCCTAAAAAGGATACTTCATTTAGCCAAAAGTCACATTTGCTGAATTTGGCGTACAGATGCTTTTCTCTCAAGGTCTACAATATAATCCTTAAATGTCTATCATGATCTTTCGGTTTCTTGAAATACACCAGGATGTCGTCGATGAAGACCACCACAAACTAATCTAGGTAAGGGTGGAAGACTCTATTCATCAGATCCGTGAAAGCTATTGGTGCATTTGTAAGTCCAAATGGCATGACCAAAAACTCATAGTGGCCATACCTAGTACGGAAAGCAGTCTTGGGCACATCATCTTCCTTTACTCCCATTTGATAGTAACCCAATCTCAAATCTATCTTGGAGAAAACACCCGCTCCCTTAAGCTGATGAAATAGGTCTTCGATGAGAGGGAGGGGATACTTGTTCTTTATCGTCACTTTATTCAATTGCCGATAGTCTATGCACAGTGGAAGAGTCCCATCCTTTTTCTTTACAAATAAGACAGGTGCTCCCCAAGGAGAAGTGTTAGGTCTGATAAATCCCTTGTTGAGCAACTCCTGAAGCTGAATCTTCAACTCTTTTAATTCTGCAGGTGCCATTCTATACGAAGCAATAGAAATAAGAGCAGTACCAGGAGTGACCTCAATGGAGAATTCTACCTCTCTGCCAAGTGGTAGGCCTGCAAGCTCATCTGGAAACACATCCTGGAACTCCCTAACAGTGGGCACATCTGAAACCTTTAAGCTATCTTTCTTCGCTTCAACTGCATAACACATGTATGCTTCACACCCTTTTCTGATCAATCTTTTTGCTGCAGTAGCTGATATTACATCGGACAAAAAATCAGATCTCACACCCACAACAGTGATGTCATTACCATTCTAAAACTGTAAGGTGACTATTTTCTTTCTACAATCAACAGTCATTTGGTGGATAGATAATTTATATCAATTTATTTCACCCTTTTGTTCACTTATGTATAGTTACATTATTATATATATATATATATATATACATATATTGCACTTTATGTTAATAAGTTTATTTAACTCGAATTATTATAATTATACTCCGCTAAATTAATATAATATATTTATTACGTAAAGTACTATTTAATTTTAGTTCTTCAATTCATATACCATTGTATACAATTCATCCCGCATATAATTCTTAACATTCACAAATCTCATCCTACTTCGTTTTATGTTATTTATGTTTTTAATACCAATGTGTATTCGTATATATATGTCAATTAACACTTAATTTATTTAAATATCTTTTTGTTACTCTCATGAATTTCATTATGTTTTATATATAATTTCATACCCATATATTATCTTTAACTCAATTCCATCATAACACATTTATTTATTATTAGAATATTATAATTACACTTAAGTATTAATAAATCACCACATTTCACTTAGAAATTCCATAAGCATCATTTAGCTTTCCAACTAATTACTTGATTTCTTCTTTTATTCTCATCTATTTCATGCTATATCATTATTTTCTATTACTATCTCCAATTATTTCTCATTATTTCTTCAATTTATATAGTTGCCTAATATAAAAATTCACCATATAATTCAAAATTAAATGAAATTAAGGATAGTTTGTATCCACATACCCATTAGCGTCGATTTTCACATTTTTCTGCATTTTGTCATCCTTAGGCTCGTCGGAGACTTGTTGGAAAATGCACCGAAGCTATCCACTTAAAGATCCAGGCTCGGGGATTCCACGATGGGTGGTCACGTACCCAATAACCACCAGAGTTGGCCGGGATCGAAACTTGAATGTCCCACGTTCACCATCGCCGATCTCCTTGCTGCCGGCAAGTGGGGAGGAGCGGTAGCAACCGAAGAAACCACCTCAGCCTTGGGATCCCACCGGTGCCGTCAGACACCTCAGCGGCTGTCAAAATCGTCAAAAGTAAAGGAGAAAGAGGAAAGCCACAATGGTGGGGAAGAAATCAAAAGGAAATGGTACCACCGGAGAAGGACGACGCTCGCGGGGATGATCGAAGGTGGCATGGCAGCAGCGCAGCGGTTTGAGCCTCGCCGGCATCATGAGTAGCGGCGGCCAACATCACCTCCCCTTCAATTCCCGATTCTTCCTCTCGTTCTCCTCTACTTCATTTTTTTTTATAACTTCTTTCTTCTCTTTTTATTTTTAAACCACACCTACCCCTTCTTTTATTTTTAACCACACATGTGACACACACTTAACCTTTTAAATTCCAACCTTTTCTCTTTTTTTTTAAACTACACACCTAACTTTTTTAATATCCCACCTTTTATTATTATTATTATTATTATTAGTTTTTGGGGCGTTACAGTTCTCCCCCATTAAATAAAATTTCGTCCTCGAAATTTATCTGAATAGCGAAACTGTAGTTACGTTTACTTATATTTTCCCACACCATGATATATTCAAAACACTATAATAGAGCATATGTTTGTTCCTTGATTGATTACTTCATCGACCCGAGATATAAGCAGTTTTTCATCAATTAACAGGTCTTCTATCTAATAATAACTGATCTTCTATTACTCCTTTTTAACTCCTTTATCACTTAACCATATCGCTCCTCTAAACACTTTATTATCCTGATCTTCATTGTTCAACTCTGATATTTGATTTCTATACATAGGCTCCTGATTAAGAAATGATCTATGTTTACTGTCTATTCTTGAATGATTTAATAACTAACAGAAATCAAGCATCTATTTTATCTTAATGAGGCCTTTATTCAACGTAATTGACAAAATCTATGCTAGGTTTCAGCTATAACCCTTTACTAGTATAACAAAACTGCCACTAACAAAACCAAATACAAAACATGTAACTGTATGACCATGCAATAACAGATGCATATGTATACTATGAACCATGTGGCCACATGACTGAACTGTATGTATGTATATCGTATGTCTATGCATGGACATAAACACAAATGTACACATGGATGACTGATGCATAATATTAGTGGCAGTGTAGACTAGCTGGGTTAACGGAATCACCCAAAGGCATTATCTTATAACTATCAAGATAACTAAGAGTCTAACTCTGGTTCTCAACCAATAACTTACATATTTATACTCAAATTATCTGAGGAAACGGATAACAGCAAACTTGCTCTTTCGAATTCACTCATTCCATATGGCATGTACATAAGTTACTTGTAATAATTTCTTCGCTTACATATCCACTCCGATCTTAGGATCGCCTAAATCGGGCTCTGATACCATTAAATGTAACACCCTACTCTCATCCATATATCCATACATATACAGAGATAATAATCAGATATATACATATATCTACTAATCAAAAATCATTGACTAATACAATAATAGCTGTAAATATAAAGTGCCAGATGATAACTCAAATTCAGTACTTAGTTTTGGTTTAATTTTAGTCTAGTTTTCATTGTTTTCTAGCATTTTTTGCTTTATTCTTGCTTGAATTTAATAATTTATCCAATTCTCAGTTGATTCTAATTTTTGTGCGAATTTAGAAGCTTTTGATGGAATTTTGTGATTTTTGTAGGTACCTCATGGTTACCAGGAATTTCCTAGTAACCGTAACCCTTGTATTCTGTCAAAACGCACCGTTTTGAAGCCTGTCACGGTCAGCATGGCAATTGTGCATGATAGAGTGGTAACCGTGACCTATGGAGTTTTCAGTACAGAAACTAAAGGAGAAGCACCTCATGGTTACTAAGGATTTCATAGTAACCGTGAGGGAGGCATAATTTCAGTCCAAAATGAAGAGGAGAGTTATCTCACGCTTACCAGGAATTTCATAGTAACCGTGACCAAATTTCAAATTTCAGCTCAGAGCCATCTCACGGTTACTAAGAATTACCTAGTAACCGTGACCTATTTCAATCAAAAGAGGGTTTTTCATTAGAGGTCATGGTTACCAGTGTTTTGATAGTAACCGTGACCAATGTTGACCTATATAAGGCAAGCTATTCTTCAGAATCGGGAGACTTGGAGTCTTTAGAAAGTTTTTAGGTTTTAAGTTTTCTTTCTTCTTTCCTTGAGTTGTTTGTTCATTTTACACACATAAATACATAGATATACTTGAAATTAGTTGGATTTACACAAAAATACTTAGATTAAACATAGATTTACAGTTTTTAAGTGTAGATCTACACATTTGAAGCTCATTTTTCTGTAAGCTTTGGAGAGAGAGATTGAAGAGCTTGGATTCAGCTGGATTTTCTTCGCCATGAATTTCAGGGGTTATTCTATCCTTTTCTCTTTTCATTTTATTATGGATTGTGAGTAGTCCTTTTTGTTGCTTAAGGATCTTTGAATCCCTTACTCATAATGTGAATCTTGAACTTAATTTGATTTTTACATGAATGGATGGTCTATTTTACATGTACTTATTTGTATATTATTGATTTTTCGATCTATTAAGTTATTTTGTATCCATGGATGAATGGTGTTTATCATATGTCTTGATGGGTATTGAGCCTAATAGATTGGAGTTTATGAATGATTTTACTCAGTTTTTCTATCATGAATATCGTTTATTTTGGATGGCTCCGGAATGGGACTCCAGATGTGTGGTATTTGTGATTTTAAAACTAGAGTAGGGAGTGAAATAGATGGGTTTTGGGTTGCCTGGCTCTGGAATGGGACGGTAGATCGAACTTAGGATTTTAAATCCGTGCTTAGGCTAGTTGTTGGGCTGGCTCCGGAATGGGACGTTTAGCAACTAGAATAGCTGGCTCCGGAATGGGACGTTTGGGTTAAGAAGGGTTATCCCGGGTTCATTCATGTATACTTTTAGGTAAAATTAATTCACATTTGGGTACGGGGTGGATAAGTAAACCCGAGCAACGCTTGATCTCTATAGATTTTAATACTTGTTAATTTTTTAGAATTTAATACATTGAATTTAAATTTCTTTTCATTACATATTTAAGCTTTAAAGTTTACATTATATAAATCAAACAACTCATACGCACAACAATTGGGAATTCTTTAGCATACAATTAATCTTCACAGTTTTCACGCACACATTTCCCTTGGGTTCGATATTGAGGGTCCTAACTATACCCCACTTTATTACTTGTTGATCTAGTGCGCTTTCTAGGGTCGTAACAAGTTTTTAGTGCCGTTGCCGGGGATCTTGACATTGTTAGTAAGCTGTGATTGTTGTTTGTATGTGTTTTCTTTTCCTTATTTTATTTTTCTTGATTCTTTTCAGGTGAAATTGGTGTATGAACAAAACAAGACAAGAGCAATTATTGCCTTTTGATCCTGAAATCGAAAGGACCCTACACCAAGGAAGGAGAGCTAATAGAGATAACGAGATGGAGCACGATCCTCCTCTTGATAAGTTTCCTCTCGAGAATGAACAAGTGTCGAGGGCACATGAACAAATGCCAGGGGCAAGAAGAGAAGAAATGCCTAGGCAAAGGACCATAAGAGACTACGTTGTGCCAAGGTGGAATGAAGATCATCGAACAATTGTATTACCGAGAAGAGTGCAATTTGAGCTCAAGCCAGCCACCATTACTATGGTACAGAGGAATCAGTCCTCTGGTTCAGAAGTAGAAGATCCAGCTTAGCATATTGACATATTTTCTGGAAGTTAGTGACACTGTTTAAATTTCACGTGTTAGTACAGATGCAATAAGATTGAAGCTATTTTCATTTACATTGATTGGCAAAGCAAGAGAGTGGCTACAAATGTTACCACGACAGTCAATATGGTCATGGGATCAGATGCAAGAAAAGTTTCTAATGAGATTTTTCCCTCCAACAAAGACTGCAAACATTCGAAATAGCATCATGGGTTTCCATCAAATGAATGAAAAGCCCTTTTACGAGGCCTGGGAGAGGTTTAGAAGATTATTGAGAAGCTGTTCGCATCATGAAATAGCTGTCTATCAATTGATGACCATCTTTTATGCTAGAGTTACACCTCAAACAAGGTCATTATTGGATGCAGCATCAGCAGGATCTTTCTTGAGTAAGCTAACTAAGGACATTTTTCAGTTGTTGGATGAGATGGCGGCAAATGACTCTCAATGGAATGCACCTAGAGCAGTCCCAAAGAGGCAAGGCTTACACAATGTGGATGAAGTGGCATTGTTAAAAGCCCAATTAGAATTGGTAAAGAAAGAGTTGAACGGGCTGAAAGTTCAAAATATGGCTGCAGTAAATCAAGAAAGTGGGCCATGTGAAAGTGGGCAAGGGGTCCAAGAAGGAGAAATTGTAGGAGATGTAAATGCATTAGGTGGTTTTAGAAGGAATGAGCTCCACAGCAATTCATATAACCCAAGATGGAGAAATCACCCTAATTTCTCATGGAAGGAAGGGAATCAACAAGCTTCATCTTCTCAACCACAACCAAGAGTCCCTTACCACTCAAATGCTTATCATAGTCATGCTCAGCCCCACCAACCACAAGCCACCAATCACTACCAAGCCCCCTATCCACCAAATCATCATCAAGGGTAAAATTCTAATCAATCTCAACCTCAACCATACCATCCACTAGGATTCCAATCAAGGCCACCCATTCAAGAAAAGAATCCAAATCTAGAAGACATGTTTGCTAGTTTCATGAATAACCAACAACAATTCATGGCGAGTCAAGATTCAAGGTGGAAATCTCAAGAACAATGAAACCGGAACCAAGATGCTTCAATGAGAAATTTGGAGACTCAATTGGGTCAACTTGCGACTTCAATGTCAAATAGACAACCATGGACATTTCCTCCAAATGTAGATCTAAATCCTAAGGAGGAAGCCAAAGCAATCACTTTGACAAGTGGCAAGCAGGCTGCACGAGAGGAAAAAAAGAGGTAAATCACCAACTTCATCAACTGAATTGGAGGAACCAACGCGAAAGGTAAGTATTTCTAACTTGAGAGTAGAGGTAGATGTGGATGCTCCAAGGAATGACAAGGGAAAGAGTATTGTGAATCCAAACATAGAGGATCTTGATATCAATAGGTTGCCATTTCCTGTTGTAGCTAGGAAGGAGAAGAAAAATGAGCAATTGGCCAGGTTTCTAAAAATGTTTAAGAAATTACATATTAACTTGCCTTTTGCCGAAGCCCTAGCACACATGCCTAATTATGCTAAGTTTATGAAGGAACTTTGTTCTAATAAAAAGAAATTAGAAGGGTATGGAACTGTGCAACTCAAGAAAAACTGTAGTGCAATTATCATGAATAAAATCCCACAAAAATTTGGAAGATCCAGGTAGCTTTACTCTACCTTGTGAAATTGGTGAGACCTTTGTTAGAAACACTTTATGGAGCCAGCATTAACTTAATGTCTTATTCTATGTGTAGGAAACTCAATTTAGGCGATTTCAAGGAAACTAGAATGAGACTTCAACTAGCGGATAGATCGATGAGAAAGCCAAAGGGAGTTATTGAGGATTTACTGGTGAAAGTAGAAAAATTCATTTTTCCCGTGGATTTTGTGATCATGGAAATGGAGGAAGATAGGAAGGTGCCCCTTATTGTGGGAAGACCATTTTTAAACACTACAAAGGCTTTGATTAATGTTCATGGGCAAAAGGTTACTCTTCGATTCAACAACGAAGAATTGGTGGTAGATATGAACAAGTCTCAGAAATATCCATCAAGTGATCTAGAAGAGTAGATCTATTTCATGGATAAAATTGATGAATGTGTAGAGGAGATACAAGAAAAAGTGTTGTTGAATGATCCGGTGAATTTAAGCTTGATGCATTCTTTGGAGAGTGAAGAGTTGGATGGAGTAGAAGAAAAACGGATAGCAGCTGTGGAGAAGGGATGCAAAGAGGAGAATCTAAAGCAAGAGAGAACTACTTTACAGAGGGGGAATTGAAATATGAACTTAAAGCCCTTTCTCCTCATTTAAAGTATGTATTTTTGGAAAGAGAAGAAAAGCCAGTGATTATTTCTTCTTTGTTGACAGGTACTGAAGAGAAGATACTGCTCAAGGTGTTAAAAAAAACACAAAGAAGCAATAGGATGGGAGACAACGGACTTGAAGGGTATTAATCCGAGTTATTACACACACTAGATTCCTATAGAGGAGGATTGCAAACCGGTCGCTCAACCCCAAAGAAGGCTCAATCCAGCTATGCAAGAGGTTGTAAAGAAAGAGGTACTCAAACTGCTTGATTCAGGTATAATCTATCTAATCTCTGATAGTAAATGGGTTAGCCCAGTGCAATATGTCCCTAAGAAAGGGGGAATGACAGTGGTAAAAAATGAATTAGATGAACTCATCCCAACTCGGACGGTCACGGGTTGGAGGGTGTGAATAGACTATAGGAAATTGAATCATGCCATTGGGAAAGATCATTTTCCATTACCATTCATTGATCATATGTTAGAAAGGTTAGCTGGTAATAGGTTTTATTATTTCTTAGATGGGTATTTGGGATACCTGTAAATCCCCATAGCCCCTGAAGATCAGGAGAAAACAACCTTTACCTGCCCTTATGGCACATTCGCCTATAAGAGGATGCCTTTTGGCTTGTGTAATGCGTTGGCTACGTTTCAGCGGTGCATGATGGCAATTTTCCATGATTTTATAGGGAAATTTATGGAGGAATTCATGGATGACTTCACCATTTATGGACTAGACTTTGAGAGCTGCTTAGAGCATCTCGATTTAGTATTAGGTAGGTGTAAGAAGACCAACTTAGTGCTAAATTGGGAAAAATGCCACTTTATGGTGAGGGAAGGCATAGTTTTGGGACACAAGATTTCTGAGAAGGGGATTGAGGTGGACAAAGCAAAGATAGAGGTTATAGAGAAGCTTCCAAAATCGACAAATGTCAAGGGAGTTAGGAGTTTCATAGGGCATGCAGGTTTCTATCGAAGGTTTATTAAAGATTTTTCAAAAATTGCGAAACCTTTGTTGAATTTGTTAATGAAAGATGCTCCTTTTGAATTTAATGATGAATGTTTATTGGCTTTTGAATTGTTGAAGCAAAGGCTTATTTTAGCTTCGGTGATCATATCTCTGGATTGGAATTTGCCATTTGAGATAATGTGTGATGCGAGTGATTTTGCAGTGGGAGCAGTACTCGAACAAAGGCAAGAGAAGGTATTTTGTGAAATTTATTATGCAAGTCACACCTTGACAGGAGCTCAAGTCAATTATACCGCCATTAAAAATGAGCTTCTTGTCATCGTATTTGCTTTTGAGAAGTTTCTACCATATCTACTTGAAGCAAAAATTGTGGTGTGGTCTAATCATGCAGCATTAAGACATCTCTTTGCAAAAAAGGAGTCCAATCCAAGATTGATAAAATGGGTACTTCTCTTGCAAGAGTTCGATTTAGAGATCAAGGACAAGAAGGGAGCAGAAAACCATATAGTAGATCATTTGTCAAGATTGGAGCATGATCATGTTGAGAAAGGGGAGATTTTGGATTTATTCCCCGATGAGCGTATTTGTGCCTTGTTTGTTTGTGAAGTTTCAGTACCTTGGTTTGCTAATGTTGCAAATTTTCTCGTATGAGGTTATATGCCAAGGGACTTCACATGGAAGCAAAGGAAGAAGCTAAAAGCTGATGCCAAGAATTACATTTGGGATGACCCTTATCTATTTTGTCTTTGTGCTGATCAAGTTCTTGGAAGGTGTATCCCCAAGGAAGAGCAAGCAGAAATTATGCAAGCCTGTCATAGTGGAGAAGCTGGTGGACATCATGGACCAATAGAACGGTATTAAAAATTCTCTCTTCTGGATTTTATTGGCCCACCTTATTTAATGATGTTAAATTGTTCATTCAAACTTTTGATCGATTTCAAAGGGTGGGAAATATAACTAGGAGAGATGAGATGCCACTGACAAATATGCTTGAGGTTGAATTGTTTGATTTATGGGGGATAGATTTCATAGGGCCTTTCCCAATTTCTTATAGGTTTGAATATATCTTAGTGGCAGTAGATTATGTGAGCAAATGGGTAGAAGCTATAGCCACTAGGATTTGTGATGCAAATGTTGTTCTCGAATTCTTGAGGAAGAATATATTCACCCGTTATGGAGCCCCGAGGGCTATCATTAGTGATCGTGGGAGACACTTTGTTAACCACCAATTTAAAGCTCTATTGAAAAAATTTGGAGTGAGGCATAAAATAACTACCCCATATCATGCCCAAGCTAATGGGCAAGTTGAGGTGTCTAATCGAGAGTTGAAAGCAATTTTGGAGAAAACGGTCAGTGCTTCTAGGAAGGACTGGTACCTTAAGCTAGATGAAGATTTATGGGCATATCGAACAGCCTTTAAGACACCAATAGGAATGTCACCTTTTAGGCTAGTGCTTGGCAAGTCCTGTCACTTACCGGTGGAATTAGAGCACAAGGCTTATTGGGCTACTAAGTTCTTAAATCTTAACCTTGAGAATGCAGGAAAATGCAAGTCCTTGCAGTTAAACGAGTTGGAGAAACTTCGATTTTGGGCCTATGAACATGCCAAGAAGTACAAGGATAACACAAAGAAGTGGCATGATCGAAGAATAGGCAAGAAAGAACTTATACCGAGAATGAAAGTGCTGCTTTATGATAGCAGATTGGGACTATTTCCAGGGAAACTTAAATCAAGGTGGAAAGGGCCCTATGTGCTAGTGAGAGCAGACAAATTTGGGGTGGTGACTCTCAAACACCCAAGAGATGAGAAAGAATTCAAGGTAAATGGACATCTTGTGAAGCCCTATTTAGAGTCAACATTTGAAGGTGCTTCAGTGATCATCACTTTTCAAGGCCCTTGACAATATTTGAAAGTCCAGCTGCGGACTTGATAAATGCAGAACTACCTCTAACTCATACTTTTGAATATGTTTTTTGTTATTTTCCTTTTAGTACACTTGTTAAGGGTAGTGGTTCAAGGACTGCGAGTTCTATATAATTTGTTTGTGTTTTCAATTGATTTAGCGGAGAAAAAGGGTTTATTTAAGGGTTAGAAGAGAGTTAGAGAAATAAAATTATTCTTGTGAATTTTAGTGGCTCACGGTTACTAGGTTTTTCTTGGTAACCGTAAGGTCAGTTCAATTTAGTCTAGAACCGAAATTCAATTTATCTCACGGTTACTATAAAATTAGTAGTAACCGTGACCTAGGTTCATTTTTGTTCTAGAAGTAGATCATAAGGTATTTCACGGTTACTATGATTCTCATAATGACCGTGAGGTACATTCCTTTTTAGTCCAGAAGCAAAAGTCATTTTATCTCACGGTTACTATTAAATTGATAGTAATCGTGACTGAAGTTTGTTTTTAGTCCAAAATCTTTTATTGGGATATCTCACGGTTACTGTGATATTAATAGTAACCGTGTCCCAATAAAAAAAATTAAATCTAGAATTTGAAAACCCTAATGTTCGGACATCCTTTTTCGTTTCTTTTACTTTAGGGTTTCATTTCATCTTTTTGCTTTTGGTTTTCTCTCTCTCTCTCTCTCTCTCATTTTTTTTCTCTTCTCCACCGTGCGCCGCCGCTTTTCACCATCTTCACCGGTAAGCTTTCTTGTTTTCTTATTTATTTTCTTTCTGTTTTTTTTTCTTCCTTATTCCTTAGATCTAGTTGTTAGATCTTATTATTTGTTGTTTTTGGTTTGTTTGTGTTTTTTCTTCTTCATCTTCATCTTTCATAACATTTCCATTTCTTCTATTATGATATTGTTTTTAGTTCTTTTCTTCTTCCACCATCAGCACAACCAAGTAAGTCTCCTTTCCTTTTTAATTATATATTTATTTTATTTTTATTTTTATTTTTCGGGAAGTTTATGTGTATTTTCTCTTTATTTCAATTTCTGTCTAGCAGCTTTTGTCATTGTTTTTGTCTTTCGTTTTGATGTTTTTTTCTCGTTTTCTCCTTCCTAAATGTTCTTTTATTATATATATATATATATATATATATATATATATATATATATATATATATATATATATATATATATATATATATATATATATATATATATATATATCAAAATCAAAGATTTTTGCTTTTTGATTGTCATGTTTGTTGTTAGTTAAGTTTTTCATCTATTTCTCTTTAGGATTTATTCTTCTTTCTTATTTTTATATAGTTATTCCTTTATTTTATTTCTGTTTTAGTGCATTTTCCTTTGTTTTGGTTTTTTTTCGTTGTTTTTCCTCTTTGATTCTTACCTGTGTTTTGTTATAGATAACTTTTATATGTAAGGTGCACAGCCCACAGGTATGTTCTCGTATCCTCCCTCATTCCCTTCCTTGTTGTTCTTTCTTTTATTTTCTGTGCTTGGCGGTTAACATAGAGAAGTGATGACATTTGTTTAGTTATTCTGTTATGTTGTGTTTTTTGTGTGTCCCTGAATCATTTATAATTTTCATTTTCGTTCTTGTCTAATTTTCGCCAATTGAACCCTGTTTCTTTCCTTTTAGTGCACTGAATTTTAATTCTGCCGAGTATGATGAGTGCAAATTTTGAATTCTTGCTTACATTGATACATTGACACATCGAAATTGTCATGCCTACAGATTTATTCAATGTTATTAAATGCATTGCTTTACCATGAATTGTTTTGACACTGTAACCCAATTACTGGTAATGATTTGGAACTGTTGCACGAATGAACACTTAGTTAGTCATTCATTTATCAAGCATATCTTATGCTTAAATAAGCATGCCAAATCAATAATCTTTTGTCTAAGTTAGCAATTGCATTTGCATGCATGTGTATGCCCATTCCTGTCCTTGAGGTATATAGGCTGAAACGATTCGACCTGCAGGCTACTGGTTTCCAAAGGATGACTCGGTCATCGTGGTTGAGTGCCACTTACCTCTAAGGAATTTGTGTGTGACATAAACTTATATATGCATTCTCATCTACTCTTACTATCTTTGTGTTTATTTTTCCTTTCTCAACGTTGTAAACTTTCAATTTTGTTGTTTTTGGACAGTGGCACCTAAAAGAGCTCATACTTCCAGGTCTTCTCAAGCACAAGGAATCCTCCCACTTGCCAGCCAACCCTTACCATCTGAAGAGCATGCCGAAGCTAGTCAGCAACCACAGCCAGCCCCTATGCAACAGAAGCCACGAAAGAAGAAAGGACCAAAAGTACCGAGCTGGGCTCCTGAAAAGATGCAGACCAACTATGACATATTTTCCAACTGCAAGTACCTACCTTCAGTTTATCTCAATATGAGTCTGTTGGAAAAGCTAGGGATCAAGGGAGAGATTGACAGCCACATTGCAGCCATCAGTTGGAAAAGATTCTTTGACTGTAGGGAACTGGTTTATCCAAATTTGACCAGAGATTTCCTTTGCACTGTGCAATTTCATTTCAGGCATGATGACAATCCAGATATGGTGACCTTTTTCTTGGAAGGAAAATTTTATGAAGTACTTTGGCTGATGTCACTGAAGCCCTAGGATTTCCACCAGATGAGATTTATGCCTATGAAGAATATTCAAAATACAGAGCTTGGGAAGACATCAGAGACCCGCTGATTGGAGGCCCTTATGTGGCCAGTACAACTAAATCCCATTTACTGCGGGATCATGCTTTGTGAATCTTACACCATTTTTTCTTTATGTCTTTTCATGTCTCATGTGCAGAGTGCAGGGCAAATTAATCTCCCATAAGCTCTCATTCTATCCTGTATGGTGAGACATTGTTGTATAAATGGCGTGCACCATTGGTGGAACAAACTAGAGGAGATGCAGCAAAAGCTGACTAAAGTGAAAAAGATTTCATTTGGTGGCTGGGTGACACTGATTGCTCGGCATTTCGGGCATCTATTAGATATAGATAAGAGCCTCCCGGCAGCTGCTTATATCGATGCCAAAATGCTGAAGAATATGAAGATCATTGTAAATGATGCTACTATCGAGCATGGGTTCAGGCTGACCGAGATAGAAGAGTTTTTGCACAAGATGGAGCGCAGCCTGTGTAATCCTCCACCTGCCCTGGATCAAGATTCTGTCACTCTGTCCTCTGCCCAATACACTGCCTTGATGGACCGCCTGGACACTTTAGCTACCAACCAGGAGGAATTCAAGCATCAACAGCAGCAGATTATTGAAGCCTTGGCTGCTTTGAATACACGGCTTGATTCCCCTGTTCCCCTGCACCCCTGAGCAGGAAGTTCCCTCTCCCCTCTTCCCTAGTTTGAGATTTATATTTGTACCTTGCTGCGAACATCATGTTTTTAAGTGTGGGGTGAGAGAGAGAATATTTTAATTGTGTTGATATTGAATTTTAAACATGTGGGTTAAAAATTTGAACAAGTTTTGGAAGTTAACTTTTTGTGAAGGAATTGTTTTGTACAGATTATCTTTTCAAAAGAAGAATTTGGGATTCAAATGGCAGAAATTGTGAAACTCTTGAACTACAACTCTTTTTAATTTTTCAGTTGTTTAGTTTTTCTCTATAAATTTTGCATTATGAATGTATGTTAGTATTGATTGAATGGAGTTTGTTTTGCTTTAAGTGAATTTACTTTATGTTTTGCATTTCCTTCTGGTTTTAAGTATATTGTTTTGTTCTAAAATCTTTGTTTTTTTTTCCTTTAATTTAAGTTAGAATAAAAATTTTTCCATTAAGTTATTAATCACCTTACCTTTAGCTTGAGCTGCCAGTTAATCTTGAATTGAATTAGCTTAGACTCGTTTTTGAACTGATAAGTTGAAAATATCAAGTAGCCAGAGAGCAGTAGTTTATTCAGGAAAGATTGTTATTTAAATTGATCTCAGTTAATCATATATCATTCAATTTCTTATTTAATGAGCACATTAGGCAAAAAAAAAGCCCGTGAATGACAGCAGTTGAGTGAAGGAATTCTGGAATAGCTAGAATCTTCCTCATCACCCTTTGAAACAAATATTCAACTCAAATGAGATTAGGATATGACCTAGGAAGTCTTTCTTTGGTAACCAAATTTTGAATGACTCTTGATCTACCCTTGAAAATTTTGCCATTGTTAGCCCCTTTAAGCTTAATTGGTATGCTAAAAGCGTACTACATATTTTTTTTAGATTGCACTATTGTTTAACCATATAGCCTAAATGCCTTTGTCTCCCCCATTTTGGAATTGGCCACTCTAGGTAGGTAGTAAAAATTGCATGATAGGTTTGATGAAATTTTTGATTGTCAATCAAAAAGGGGAAGTTGAAAAGTTTTTAGGGAAATTTTGAGCTTAATGTTCTAAAATGTTTGGACAAGGATGATAAGAATCAATGCTTTTGGTACTCCTATCACCTAACTAGTATCCCACAGTTACCATAAATTAATAGTAACCGTGTTAAAAAAAATAAAAAAATAAGTGTGGGGTACCTAGCATTTATGGAAAGTGTTAATTATTTTACTTCCTGCAATGTGAGAATCCGATTAATGTCCTAAGATTAGTTTTTCCTTTTTATAACAATAGAGTGTGCATGTTAAGAGAGTTGTTTCTTAAGAAAACTAGGTGGTAGGCATTTTTGGGTAGCGTGGCTAATTCTATCTTGTTAACCTTATCAATTCGTTGGAGCCTTTGCCTTAACCTCATTACAACCTTAATGTAAGACCTGGTGATTCTATCTTGTTCTGAGTTGTTTAGTAGAGATGACCCTTGTGGTTCAGGTGATAAAGGAGAGACTTATGGCTATTCTGAGTAGAATGCGCAAATTTATCGTAATTCTCTGATTGCTTGATTGTTGGAGTTCACTGGTAATTTTGGTTTTGAAAGAAAATAAATCTGTATTAGCGTCGCACACACACATGAGAAAATGTTTGATATAGATCGATTTGAGTCATTTTGATAAAGTTCTTCTCCTGAGTGTCTTCTGCTAAGTGTTGCTCTGACACTTCTGATTTTTCTTGTTCTAAATCGAAGTCTTGAGTTTTTCAAGATTGTAGATAATTCATTTGCTTAAGGGCAAGTGAAGTCTAAGTGTGGGGTATTTTGATAACTCAAATTCAGTACTTATTTTTGGTTTAATTTTAGTCTAGTTTTCATTGTTTTCTAGCATCTTTTGCTTTATTCTTGCTTGCATTTAATAATTTACCCAATTCTCAGTTAATTCTAATTTTTGTGAGAATTTGGAAGCTTTTGATGGAATTTTGTGATTTTTGTAGGTATCTCACGGTTACCAGGAATTTTCTAGTAATCGTAACCCTTGTATTCTATCAAAACGCACCGTTTTGAAGCCTATCACGGTTAGCATGGCAATTTTGCATGATAGGGTGGTAACCGTGACCTATGGAGTTTTCAGTACAGAAGCTAAAGGAGAAGCACCTCACGGTTACTAAGGATTTTATAGTAACCGTGAGGGAGGCATAATTTCAATCTAGAATGAAGAGGAGAGTTATCTCACGGTTACCAGGAATTTCATAGTAACTGTGACCAAATTTCAAATTTCAGCTCCGAGCCATCTCACGGTTACTAAGAATTACCTTGTAACTGTGACCTATTTCAATCAAAAGAGGGTTTTTCATTAGAGCTCGCGGTTACCAGTGTTTTGATAGTAACCGTGACCAATGTTGACCTATATAAGGCAAGTGATTCTTCAGAATCGGGAGTCTTGGAGTCTTTAGAAAGTTTTTAGGTTTTAAGTTTTCTTTCTTCTTTCCTTGAGTTGTTTGTTCATTTTACACACATAAATAAATAGATATATTTGAAATTAGTTGGATTTACACAAAAACACTTAGATTAAACATAGATTTACAGTTTTTAAGTGTAGATCTACACATTTGAAGCTCATTTTTTCTATAAGCTTTGGAGAAAGAGATTGAAGAAGTTGGATTCAGCTAGATTTTCTTCACCATGAATTTAAGGGGTTATTCTATCCTTTTCTCATTTAATTTTATTATGGATTGTGAGTAGTCCTTTTTGTTGCTTGGGGATCTTTGAATCCCCTACTCATAATGTGAATCTTGAACTTAATTTGATTTTTACATGAATGGATGGTCTATTTTACATGTACTTATTTGTATATCATTGATTTTTCGATCTATTAAGTTATTTTGTATCCATGGATGAATGGTGTTTATCATATTTCTTGATGGGTATTGAGCCTAATAGATTGGAGTTTATGAATGATTTTACTCAATTTTTCTATCATGAATATCGTTTATTTTGGATGGCTCCGGAATGGGACTCTAAATGTGTGGTATTTGTGATTTTAAAACTAGAGTAGGGAGTGAAATAGATGGGTTTTGGGTTGCCTGGCTCCGGAATGGGACGGTAGATCGAACTTAGGATTTTAAATCCGTGCTTAGGCTAGTTGTTGGGCTGGCTCCGGAATGGGACGTTTAGCAACTAGAATAGCTGGCTCCGGAATGGGATGCTTGGGTTAAGAAGGGTTATCCCGGGTTCATTCATGTATACTTTTAGGTAAAATTAATTTACATTTGGGTACGGGGTGGATAAGTAAACCCGAGCAACGCTTGATCTCTATAGATTTTAATACTTGTTAATTTTTTAGAATTTAATACATTGAATTTAAATTTCTTTTCATTACATATTTAAGCTTTAAAGTTTACATTATATAAATCAAACAACTCATACGCACAACAATTGGGAATTCTTTAGCATACAATTAATCTTCACAGTTTTCACGTACACATTTCCCTTTGGTTCGATATTGAGGGTCCTAACTATACCCTACTTTATTACTTGTCGATCTAGTGCACTTGCTAGGGTCGCAATACCAGACATTAATTACAAAATCATTCTACCTCAGTTTATGCGATCCCACCATCTTTATGTATATGCCATTCGAAATTACTTCTTCATATCCCGAAATCTTCTGTTTTTGCGTGCGGTTGCTAAGCAACTATGTGTTTAGTGGTGGATAAAACTACTCAAAATTTCATTCGATTAAATTTTTATTTCTAATTTTTATTATTTTTATTATCTTAAGCAAGTCTATTCATTTGACTAACTTTATTGTCTAATATTTTATGGATTTGTTATCATAGTTTAATTTCAATAATGCTTATGCCCCTGCAATTTCCATTATTATTTACTGGTCCTTGCATGTCTCTTCATTTAAATTATCCTTCTTTTGGTACTTTATTTGGAATTCTATATTGGTTCACTATAATTTATACAATAAGTTTTCACTAGTCAAAATTCATTAGTTGTAACATTCCATTTTTAGTTTCTTTCTAATCTTCTTTTCTCATTCGCTAAATTTATACTTTGTCATACCTCATTCTCCTATTAGTTTCTCATTTCCTCTTATATTTTCGATTAGGTACTTATTTTTGTTTGACTTACAATTTAAATTTTCCTGTCTAACTAAATCAATATTTCGTTAATTATTTTCTCAAAACTGCTAATTTATCCTTCGTTTCTCTTTGAATATAAAACTATTATTTTCTTTTAATTTGTTCCTTAATTCTATTCATTAATCTATTCCAAAACTTCATATTTTATTTTTCTTTCTTTGACCATACTACAGTTTCATCCATCATTTATAACAATTTATTCAAATTCTCTTTTTACTCTTTCTTGTCTAAGTTTATTACCTCTTTTAATATCAAATTACAGTTTAATAATCGGATCCTTTATTTCATCAGGTTTTACTTAATTAAATTATGGATTTACTTCCTTGTCTTTATTTTCTCTTATACTTAATTCTTTGGCACAAAAATATGTATAAAATCTTTAGTCGAATGTAACATTTCGGTTAGGCCCCATGGGCTCACTACTCATTGTCATCAAATTTTATTTATTCTTCGTTTTAATTCCTTCGACTTTCATTACTTTTCTTTATCTTCGTTATATATTTTTCTTATTTGATTTCATTTATTTCCTCACTAAATAGAAAGTCACACATTAAATCCTTGTAATTTCCTTCTATTATATAAATCCATGATTTATTCTTAATATACTCATAATTTACTTTAAATACTTTTATCACTTATTCTTTCTAATTAATTTCTCAATTTTCCTGAAATTGACTTTTCCTTAACTTGATCAATTTTGATCACAGTTTTGACTGGATTAACTTTCGTTGACCTTTAATTTAAATTAAATGCATAAATTGCAATTTAGATCCTAAAATTTCTCTCATGATGATGAATTACATTTTGGTCCTCAAGATTTGTACTATTGACGATTTTATCCTTCTTAACTTGTCTATTAATTTAATTTCTTCAATTAACTTACATTTTAACTCATTTAACTTTATTTGACTTTTATTTGATTTCCAATGTACAAATTACATTTTGATTCTTTGAATTTTCCAAAGATAATAAATTTATAATTTAGTTCCTTAACTTTTAACTAATTACCTTTTTGGCCCTTTTTTGTCTTATTTAGCCAGTTTAATTTCATTATTCACTCTTTTTACTTCAACTGGCCAATTACCCTTATTTTATTTAACACAAAATTACAGTTTTGCTCTTACTCATCACATTGGTCTCATTTTTCACATTATTTATTATTTATTTACCTTTATGGCATCCAAATTATCATAATTATTCTTTTATCTCGATTTCATATAAGATTACCATTTTGCCCCTAGTCGTGGATAACCACGAACTGGATAAACGGGACGTAATTACGGTGTACTAGGGGGATCCCACCACTAGGTGCGACACCAAAACCCTAGTACCGATACATATAATAAGCCGGCTATCCAATCTCATATATCAGTCATTTCTGATAACAGCTATCATATAAACTCATGGTATCCCGTAGAATAATTTCCTATGACTAGCCATACTATCCAAAGAACTGGATTTTCCACAGACACTAAGCGCATTATTAAATTTTCATTTCTTATCACACTTATGCATTATTACTTTTCCTTATTATTCTATTTTAGTCACATCATGCTCTCAAAATATTCAATCAAACTCATCAATCATGCATTCATCACATAGATGCTCATTATTAGATAATTGTAAATAAACTATAGAATTTATTCATGTTCGTCATTCGATGTCAATAGATTTTTCTTTCCATTTATGAATTGTATCTCTTTCCCATTTCATATCATACAAAATTTTCTATCCGTTTATAGTCCTTTCATGGTGAAATAACTACACATGATAAATCCCAAATTTCATTAAAATTATAATGTAATTAAGGTCCTTCCTCATTATGTTTTCACTCAGTTAACAATATTACATTTCTTATGCTTTATTTTTTTTCCTAATTATCATTAATTGTTCGACTAAACATTATTTATACATTTTACATCCCTTTATATATATATTTTGGCCATTATATTTATTTCTCGGCAATTATTTCCTTGTATCTTATATTACTTAATTTTTTTTATTAAATACTCCCAAATAAATTAACTTATTCCGTTATATTAATTATAGGAGTCTAATTCGGTCATTATGTAATCTAATACTTTTAATTTGTTTTCTCATATTACTTATGTTCATCTTACATTAATTCACCAAATTATTAATTTATATCAATTTATTTCACCCTTTTGTTCACTTATGTATAGTCACACAATGTTACATATATATATATATATATATATATATATATATATATATATATATATATATTACACTTTATGTTAATAAGTTTATTTAACTCGAATTATTCTAATTATGCTCCGCTAAATTAATATAATATATTTATTACGTAAAGTACTATTTAATTTTAGTTCTTCAATTCATATACCATTGTATACAATTCGTCCTGTATATAATTCTTAACATTCACAAATCTCTTCCTACTTCATTTTATGTTATTTATGTTTCTAATACCAATGTGTATTCATATATATATGTCAAATAACATTTAATTTATTTAAATATCTTTTTGTTACCTTATGAATTTCATTATGTTTTATATATAATTTCATACCCATATATTATCTTTAACTCAATTCCATCATAACACATTTATTTATTATTAAAATATTATAATTACACTTAAGTCTTAATAAATCACCACATTTCACTTAGAAATTCCATAAGCATCATTTAGCTTTCCAACTAATTACTTGATTTCTTCTTTTATTCTCATCTATTTCATGCTATATCATTATTTTCTATTACTATCTCCAATTATTTCTCATTATTTCTTCAATTTATATAGTTGCCTAATATAAAAATTCACCATATAATTCAAAATTAAATGAAATTAAGGGTAGTTTGTATCCACATACCCGTTAGCGTCAATTTTTGCATTTTGTCATCCTTAGGCTCGTCGGATCGATCGCCGGAGCTTCGTCGGAGACTCACCGAAAAATGCACCGAAGCTATCCACTTGAAGATCCAGCCCTGAGGATTCCACGGTGGGTGGTCACAATCCTAACAGCCACCGGAGTTGGCCGGGATCGAAACTTGAATGTCCTACCTTCACCATCGTTGATCTCCTTGCTGCCGGTAAGTGGGGAGGAGCGGTAGCAACCGGAGAAACTACCTCAGCCTCGGGATCCCACCGGTGCTATCAGCCACCTCAGCCGCCGTCGAAATCGTCGAAAATAAAGGAGAAAGAGGAGAGCCATGGTGGTGGGAAAGAAATCAAAAGGAAACGGTGCCACCGAAGGAGTACGATGCTCGCGGGGATGACCGGAGGTGGTGTGCCAGCGGCGCGGCGGTCCGAGCCTCACTGGCGTCATGAGCAACGGCGGCCAACACCGCCTCCCTGCAATTCTCGATTCTCCCTCCTATTCTCCTCTACTTCATTCTTTTTTTTTATATAACTTTTTTCTTCTCTTTTTAATTTTAAACCACACCTACCCCTTCTTTTATTTTTAACCACACACGTGACACACACTTAACCTTTTAAATTCCAACCTTTTCTCTTTTTTTTTTTAACTACACGCCTAACTTTTTTAAAATCCCACCTTTTATTATTATTATTAGTTTTTGGGGCGTTATATGCCATGTGAAGTTTGGTGTATCATGAGTTGACTTGCTACTTGTAAAATCTAATGCTGCATCATTAATCAACTAACAAAAAAGTCAACATAATGATTTCATCAATTTAACGGTTAAATTGTTCCAATTTTGCAAACTTGAAGGATAATATTATACCAAACTAAACTATAAAAGCTATGTTTGGTTTATTGTATAGTATTAGTCTGTATAGTATTAACTTGTATAGTATTTGGTACAAAATTGTATTAGCCTGTAATATTTTATATCATGTTTGGTGCAAAATGTTGTATTGTATTATTTTTTAAAAAATTAAAAAATATGTAAAATTAAATTATTTTAATGTTATCAATTTAAGCAAAAGTATTAATTATAAATTATAATTTTTCTTACATTAATCATATTTTTTTAAAAAGGCACAAATTTATTGAAATACGAATGTATATTAGTAGATAAATTAACAAATAATACTTAATTATGTAGCTGAAATATATTAACAAATGTCCTACTATTAATAATTTTATACATAGTCCAATAACAAATCAACATAAATAAACTTCATCATTATTATTTTAGACATAATCCAAATAACCAATTAATACAAAAAGTTCACATATTTTTGTGAAAGATGCAATCTAATTTTTGAAACATAACTAATGCATTGAATATTATCTTAATCACCCTTTATTTGTCTATATTATCTTTGAACAAATATCTATCGAATTTTGAGTTTCAGTGACCTAAATGATGCCACATGTTGAGATTTATCTATTATTGCTTGAAAAATGTCAAGTTGATCTTTAAGAGAAAGACCCATTGCCTCCAGCTCATTAGAAATGTCAGAACGATCATCATTTGCTTTAACAAATTTTTCAGTAATGGTAGCAATTTGACCAACACTTTCTTTGAACATTTCTCTAAATAATTCCATACTTTTGGCATCAGATTCATCACCTACCTTATTTTTCTATTTCTTTTTCTTTCTAGTTTTAGATGTATTCGTAGATACATTTGGAACTGACATTTGTGAAGTCTTATCAATATCAATCCCTTGCATACTATCGTCATTAATATTACCTAAATTTTTATCTTCAAGGTCAACTGCATTTGCCATATAAGCTGGTATTTCTACCCCTTTACCAATTGCTCTATCTTTCCCAAATATATTAGTAACGCAATCAAATATAGGAAAGTGTTTCCTCTCCATCCCACCACATCAATATTGTGCTACAAAAATACAAAAAGTATAATAAATTAGATTTAAGTTCTATGAAAAAACTAAATGCACGAATGATAAATTTTAAACCTAGATATAAGCTTGCCATGCCTTATTGCTATCAACCTCAATACATTTAGTTACATCATTCCAAGCAAAACTACTCTTGTTCATCATGTCATAGACTATTGCATAATTTTTTTCCATTGTCTCATCTTTGAATTTATATGGGGATTAACTTTTAATCCACAATCTGGATGCAACTCTTACACCTTTTTTTCAATGGCTTTCATGGTTCCAAATCTGAAGGTATTATTTTCACATTTACCACCATTTGCAACTATTTCTTCAAGAATTTTTAATAGTGACTCTTCTTCATTATAATGCATGCACAAAGAGAACAAGGAGTAAAATATTCTAATATAAACACATAACAAATATTCAATTATGTTAGAGAATCTCAAATTTTTTAACTTACTGGAAAAATTAGATACAGCTGCAAATAGATAATTGATAGCTAGGATTCTATTTTAGGCTGATTGTTTGGCTGATTATATTTTTTCCTAATTTATTTTAGGCAATAACTAATTTATAGGGATTAGCTTGTTGCCTAAAATAGGACAATGACATTGTATTTATATGTGTATTCAGTTTATGAAATAATGTGAAAGAATTCCAATTTTCTGTTCATGGTATCAGAGCCTCTCTACGGCCCTTTGAAAATCCAAAAAAAAAAATTCTAAATCTTGGGTGCTAGTTGTCGAACTCCCATCAATTCTTCTCCACTCAGGTTTTCCTTCTCTATCTTATTATGTCGGATTTATCTGGGAGTTAACCTGTTATTATTAGTATCAATACTGATGTTAACCAATCTGAGACATCAAATGAGTCAAAAGGAGAATTACAGAACATTCAATCTTCGTACAGACTCAATGGACAAAATTATCTTTAATGGTCTCAAATTGTTAAGACCTTTCTCAAAGGAAAGGGAAAATTGAACCATCTTATGGGAACTGGACCTTCTGTTGAAGATACCATTTTCGTAAAATGGGACGAAGAAGATTCCATGATCATGTCATGGTTGTGGAACTCTATGACACCTGAAGTAAGCCAAACCTGTATGTTCCTGACAACTGCTAGAGAAGTTTGGGAAACTGTTTGTCAAACCTATTAAAAAATGTAAGATGCTGCACTAACTTATAAAATCTGAACCAAAATCAATACCATAAAGCAAGGTAACCTTTCTATCACTGAGTACTATAGTACTATGAAAGGCTTATGGCTTGAATTGGACTATTATCAAAATTTTAAGATAAAGTGTGGAGAAGATGCTGCCATATTGCAGAAACTTATTGAAAGAGAGAGAATCTTTGAATTCCTTGCAGGCCTCAATATGGATTTTGATCAAGTTCGAGTTCAAGTTCTCAGAAAAGAAATCCTCCCATCTCTTGAGGGTGTTTTCTCTATAATACAGGCTGGGAAGAGTCGCTGAGGAGTGATGCTTGGCAATCCAATAAATGAGGGATTAGCCATGAATTCTGTAAAGGATGGATATACTGCCGAGGCCAATAAAATGAAAGGCAATCCAACTGATAAGGGGTCTGGTGCACTTATTGCAAGAAGGCACATCACACCAAGGATACTTGCTGGAAACTCCATGGAAAGCCTTCAAATATTAGAGGAAAGGGAGGTAATCATGGAGGATAATCCTGAGGACAAGCCCACATGACAAATGTTGTCGATGTTCTTAATGAAAGGCCAAATCAAGATGGAGTTGAAACTCTTAAGGAAGAGATAGAAAAGTTGAAATCCATGTTAAAACAATTGGGATGCCTGGAAGATCTTGTTCTTTGGCTCGATCAGGTAAGTTCGCTAATTCTTATGCTCTTAGTGCCTATTGTCTTGTCCAAAACAGTATTTAAATCATAGATTCAGGTGCTTCTAATCATATGGCCTTTTCTCATCAGCCTTTTATCTTATATAAGCCTTGTTCTAGCAATTAAAAAATCAAAATTGTTGATGGAAGTTTTGCTACTGCTGCTGGTCAGGGAACTATTCCTCTTACTTCCAAAATTGTGTTAAAAGAAGTCCTGCATGTTCCTAAATTAGCTGCCAACCTTTTGTCCATAAAACAAGTTACATGTGATTTGAATTGTAAAGTAACTTTTTATCCCACACTATATTTTACAGGACATGGTCTCAGGGAAGATGATTGGACTTGCTAAGAAAAGGAATGGGCTTTATATCCTTGATACTAAGGAAGACAAAAATTGTTCCCTTTCAAAATCCTATCTATCTAGCCATTCTACTAATAAAGAGGATGTTTTTCTACACCATTATCGTTTTGGTCATCCAACATTTAGTCTTCTCAAAACTATGTTCCCATTGTTATTAAAAATATTGAAGTGAGTAATTTGCATTGTGATGTGTGTGAGCTAGCTAAACACAAACATGTTTCTTATCCTTTAAGTAATACTAGAAGTACATTTTCCTTTTCATTAATCCATTTAGACATATGGGGTCCTTTTAAAGTTCTAAACATTACAGGGGCAATGTGGTTTGTTACATTCATAGATTATTGTATTAGGGTAACCGTGATCTATCCTATGAAAAACAAATCTAAAGTTGGTGAAATTTTTCCAAGGTTTTTTCAAATGATCAAAAACCAATTTGGGTGAGAATAAAAAAATCTAAGGAGTGATAATGCAAGAGATTACTTTAACCAAAATCTTTCATCTTTCCTTTAAAAAAAAGGAATTTTTCATTACTCATCTTGTGTTAATACACCGCAGCAGAACGGGGTAGCCGAGAGGAAAAATAGACACCTCTTAGAAGTCATACAAGCACTATTATTTCAAAATAATTTTCCTAAGTGTTATTGGAGGGGATAAGTTCTTACTGCAGCTCACTTGATAAATAGAATGCCCTCTAAAGTTCTCAGTTTAAAGAGTCCAATGAATGTATTTCAGGAGTATTTCCCGCATTCATAAATGGCTTCCAAATTAGCCCCCAAAAGTTTTTAGTTGTATGGTTTTTGTTTATAATCATAATGCTAACCGAGGAAAACTTGATCCAAGGGCATTAAAATGCATCTTTATTAGTCATTCTTCTACAAAAAAAAAAGGGTTATAAGTGTTATCATCCGACTTCTCGTGAATTTTTCACTTCAATTGATGTTACTTTTGCCAAAAAATAGCTCTTTTATTCAGGTTCTAATCTTTAGGGGGAGAGTGTGAGTGAAGATAAAGAACATGAGTTGTTTTTCCTTGATTTACAGGTAACTGTTCCACCTAAAACTATCCAACCCTCTGCCTCACCACCTTTTGATCAGCCACAGGACCAGCACAAAGACCAACCATATAACCAGCCTCTTACCACGTCAGAATCAAGCCTCAATATATGTCTAGTTGTTGAAAAATCTATCCTAGTCTACTCAAGGAGAAAAGAGCCTAATTCTACTCAATTGTAAGTTCAAGATTGGACTCTTGAACCAGGTATGCAGTCACAATTATCCTCTCTACTAATTCATGATTTAGATGTTCCTATAGCTGTTAGAAAAAAGGAGTTTAAAATTGTAATCAACATCCTATTTCTCACTTTTTTTTCTTATGATAAAATCTCACACAAACACCGTTGCTTGCTCACTAATTTAAATACAATTTCTATTCCCTAAAACTTCAAATAGGCACTTAGGGATGAGCATTGGAAAATTACCATGAATGAGGAAATGAGTGCACTCAATAAAAATAATACATGGAAAATTGTTGATCATCCGAAAGACAAGAAACTTGTAGGATATGGGTGGGTGTATACAATTAAATTTAATGCAGATGGGTCTTTGGAGAGGTACAAGGCTAGACTACTAGCCAAAGGGTACACTCAAATACATGGGGTAGATTATCAAGAGACTTTTGCTCTAGTAACTAAGATGAATACAATTCGCATTCTTTTATCCTTAGCTGCTAATTTTAATTGGTGTTTACAGTAATTAGATGTCAAAAATGCTTTTTTACATGGTGATATTGAGGAAGAGGTGTACATGGAACTCCATCGAATTTTGGGAAAAACTTCAAAGATATTCCAGTATACAGATTACGAAAGGCACTTTATAAGCTTAAGCAATCACCACGGGCTTAGTTTGGAAGGTTTACAAAAGTAATGCTAGGGATTGGCTACAAATAAAGCCAAAGAGACCATACTCTCTTCTTTAGACACTCAACAGCATGGAAACTTACAGTCTTGATAGTATATGTCGATGATATCATTATGACAGGTGATGATGAGGAGGAAATTCTGAAGCTTAAAGCTAAACTTGCAAAGGAATTTGAGAACAAAGAGCTTCTGAAGCTCAAATATTTCCTAGGGATTGAAGTAGCTCGGTCTAAAGAAGGTATCTTTATTTCCCAACAAAAATACATTCTAGATCTCTTACGAGAGACAGGAATGACGAGATGCAAGCCCATTGATACACCAATTGAAAAAAATCATTGGTTAAGTGAAGCAAAAGATGATAAAGCTGTTGATAAAGGAAGGTATCAGAAGTTGGTTGGAAAACTAATCTACTTATCTCATACACGTCCAGATATTGCATATACTATAGGAGTGATAAGTCAATTCATGCATGACCCTAAGAAAGTTCATTTACAGGCTGCATATAGAGTGATTAAATACCTGAAATCTACTCCTGGAAAAGGAATCATGTTTAAAAAAGGAGCAGATGTGACAGTAGAAGCCTACATAGATGCAGAGTATGCTGGCTCACTCATAGATCGACTCTCAATAACAGGTTATTGTACTATGATTGGAGGAAACTTCGTGACATGAAGGAGAAAAAAACAGGTAGTGGTATCTAGATCGAGTGCAGAAGCCAAGTTCCATGCAATGGCTCAAGGAATTTGTGAACTCTTATGGATAAAGAAAATTTCAGAAGATTTATAGGTTAAATGGCATGAACTTATGAAGTTGTATTGTGACAATAAATCAACTATAAGCATTGCACATAATCCAGTTCAACATGATAGAACAAAACATGTTGAGATAGACCGCCACTTCATCAAGGAAATTATTGAAAGTGGAATGATTTGTACTCCTTATGTTCCTACGAATGGTCAAATGGTTGATGTGCTCATAAAAGGATTGGATAGCTCAACTTTTAGAAACATTGTTAGCAAGATGGGAATGGAAAACGTTTATTCTCCAGCTTGAGGAGGAGTATTAGAGAATCTCAGATTTTTTAACTTACTGGAAAAATTAGATAAAGCTGTAAATAGCTAATTGATAGCTAGGATTCTATTTTAGGCTGATTGTTTGGTTGATTATATTTTTTCCTAATTTATTTTAGGCAATAACTGATTTATAAGGATTAGTTTGTTACCTAAAATAGGACAATGACCTTGTATTTATATGTGTATTCAGTTTATGAAATAGTGTGAAAGAATTCCAGTTTTCTGTTCAAATTAAATAGAAACATAATCCATTCAATAAAAATATATATTTTAATCATCAAAATTACAAAATGATAGTACATGAATCAATTTAATAACTTTATAAAGCACCACTAATGTTATATATACGCTCTTCACTCATCATACATCTTCATAGCCAAATTAGTCCTCCAAGCAGTCCATTGATCAGATGATTCAACTTTACTTAATAAATCAATCTCATGATTTTCTTCATCATTATCTAAATTTTCTATTGTTTGTTCTAACAGATCAACATTCATTTCACCTCTAATAAGGTTAAGCAGTAAACAATAAGTAGTAATGATTCGACATTGTATTTTAATAGAATCAAAAAATGGACTTCTTAATATAGCTTGCCACATCTTAAGCAAGCCAAAACATCTTTTTATTACATTTCTGGCCGAGGCATGTTTCATATTAAAATATTCTTCATAATTAGCAAATTGACTTGCTTCTCTCCAGTCTTATAAATGATAACGGGTACCCTTATACGGTGCAAGAAACCCCTCTCCATTCGTGTACCTGCCATCAAAGAGATAACAGTTTCCTATATATATATATATATATATATATATATATTTAATATTATTTAAATATGGATTTTTATTTACCTGCAGGAACCTTAAATCCATTCTATCTCCTTAATACATCTCGAAGCACTCAAGAATCATATGTAGATCCTTCCCAGCCAGGTAAAACAAATATAAACTTCATATCACATGAACAAACACCGAGTACATTAGTTATAATCTCTCCTTTTCTAGGATGATATCGAGGTTTGTCATTTTCGCCCATATGAACCTTAATATAAGTTCCATCCAATGCTCCTAAACAATTCTACTTTTTTTTATATGGAATAATCAACAAATAAATGCCAACTATTAGTGATGATTAAAAAAAAGTCTTCAATTATAAATTAATATATGTAGTTAATTTTTATTAACTAACCTTAAACCATTTCCAGCTATCATCAGTATAATTGTCTTAGAACAAGTTTTGGAACATGAAACAAAATGCTTTGTAATCGTAAAACTCCATTTAGAATACAATTAAAATGTCTACTAATAGTTTCACCCGACCTCAAAAATCTAGAGATAATTGTACGATTTTTCACGTGGTGGGCAAGAATATGTAAAAACATACATACTTTCTCTTCTAATCATACCGGTCCATCTTCTTTAATCTTTCCATAAGTTCGAAGCAGATCACATAGTATCTGAAATGTTCTTCTATCCATTCTTAATTGATTAATATAATATAAGTCATTGTTCCCAATTATGCTATTCACATAAGTAAAACAAACTTGATCCATCTCAATACTTTTATTTATAAGCATTTTGCTCCTTCTAATTCGCCTTTTCTTCATATTTTTCATGTGACTCATCATCATCAATAGCAACCACATCATGTGCAAATGCCATGTCCTTATGATTATGTAAAACATAACATTTCTTTGATCCATATCTACTCAAATAATCAAAAAATTGAGAAGCATTAGACGTAACAAATAAATTAGAAAAAAAAGATCAATACGTAGATAATTTAAATAAAGAAATGCCTGTTAAATGCATATATAATGGAGGAAGCATAAATGAAAACATTACTCATGATTTAATTGTTATGGCAGACATGAAAACATTACTTATGGCTGCCATAATAGCAAACATGAAAACTTTAATTATGGCTACCATAATAGCAGACACGAAAACATTACTCATGATTTAATTATTATGTTTGAAGTAGCATAATATTGAATGCATGAATAAGGTATTATTTATTTATATCATGAATTCCTCCAAAAAAGTCATAAGTCGATGTGAAATTAAATTATAGGGATTATGGATAAGCCAAGCATAAGGTTCTCATAAGCAATCCTCCAATGAAAATCACACAAATTTGACACTTCATCGAGCAGAGTCAAAAATTTCTAAGCAATAGATATTAGATCCAATCCAAGGCCATCCAATCCAAAAAGGTATCATTTCAACTTCAACTTGGTTGGGATTATATTATATGAACAAATAGGTTCTAACATATTCAGACTAGGCTTTTGAATTGAATTTAGAAACTTGATATCTGAATTCTATCATAAAGTTTCAAGTAATATAGTTTATTTGTAAAAACCAAGCCCATGAGTTATATGTAGTAGTTTCAATCTTATTCATTGGCCATCATTGGCCAGCATCTGCTATTATGGTAGCCATAAGTAATGTTTTTATGTTTGCAATAGTGGTTCCTAGATTTCCTGAAGTTAAATTATTAAAGAAACTTGAGCTGAGCATAATGGGGCATCAATATAGACTCTGTTTATCATGAATACTTATAACTAAATACATACTTTGCCACCTTATCAGACAAATAAAGTTCATGGAGCATAATTACCAACTTGACTAATGGTATGTGATTTATATCAGCATAATTTTCAGCTAACTCTTACAATGTGTATCAATTAACTAATTCATGAGAATTAATTTGCTTAGTTCGCTACATAAAATTTAAAAAATAAAAATATGTTTGTTTGTAGCAACTTCTATATTATATATGTGAAGTGTCAGCTTGAACTTTTTTAATTTAAATAAACAAAATACTGGGAGACAAAGCTAGCTGCACGAACAACAAGATACAGAGCCAATAGTAGGAAAACAGAACCGACACAACTTAAGAAAAGCTCCTAATTCCAAAAAGATCTTGGCAAACATATATACCCAAATAGCTACAATTACCAATAAAATTGTATCTCATTCTGGATATGTTAGATATGCTAGTGAGTTCAGACAGACAACATAGAACTCAACATTTATTATTATGAGAAAATAGTTATTCAAGTATGCTTGGGATTACAACAAAGCCAAAGCAATCAGAGATTGGCATTGAAATTATGCTTTCTGGACCAGCATGTGACTTTAAATACAAAAGGTAACACCATCATGTAAGACAAATAAATAAAAGAAGTAAAGAGGGAGCAAAAAGAAAAAGGACGAAATATTTAAATCCATACAAGAAAAGAAAATATTTAGATTAATTGCTCTACATATATATAGCACTAGCCACTATTTTTTTTTATTTCACCATGAAATGTAAAGCCCAAACATTATAATCCTTACCCGTTAACTTCAAACATAACCACAAACTCCTGTTCTATCTAAACATATACATGAATGTGCTGCTTGTTTATGATCTCTGCAACACATATGATTAACATATTCTTAAGCCTTAAAATGGTTGCAAAAAGTAAAATTAGGAAGGAATAATTAAGTCAAAGAAACTCTAGTTAAACAAGGTGTCAATTTCTAATAAAAATTACTAGTCAATTCAAAATACCATTCATAAACAAAGGACATAATCAACAATATCACTTAGAGACACACAAATGTCACTTGGACCATCCGATTGGAAAATTCTATGGTTAATGTATAGACCTTAAAGTAAAGCTTGATCGATGTTTCTAGGAGGAAGTTAGTATACATATATGTTAGTCTTTGTTTTCTTTAGTTTAAATATATATTTTAAGTTCTGAATATGATTTCAATTCATTCTCAGAAAGCCGTGAAGCGGAAGGCAAATATTGAATAGAGCAAGAAACTTAAAGAAAGGCTTCAAGCAATAAGAAAGGAAGCTACTGAGAGAAGCACCGAGGAAAAGAATTTTATGTGACCTTGACAACAGAGTAGATAATAAGAGTCTGGAACTCTTGTTGGATTATAAATTTAGATAGTGTACAAATTCATCTGCCATGATTAGAGATAGGAAGAAAAGGGGAAAGAGGTTGCATACATAATCTCTACATTTTAATTTAAATTATTCTCTTTATACTAATTTGAATGTTGAACCAAACAATGACCAGCAATTCCTCTATTTTTTTCTCACCTAGTTCAAACTTACAATTTCTCGTAGAAATTAAAAAAAATAAAATGAAACAAACATGAAAGAAACAAAAGTTGCATTAGGAGAAAGATGTCAGTAGAGAAGAAAATAAGAATCAATCAAGAACTTAGAACGAAGACCAATTTATTCCAAGATGAAAAATGAAATCAATTGAATCCAAGAGAGAGAAAATGAAATAAAGGATATAATAATCGAAAAACAAAAATGCTGATCGGCAACGAAAGCTTTGATTGGGGTCGGCCGATGACACTCCGGTGGTAGCTAGATGGAAAAATAGAGGGAAATTTGGTGCTTAGTGTTTTGTTATTGAAAAAAAATGGATATAGAATACCTGTTGAAAATAAAAGCAGTGCCAAAAGCAAAAGTAGCACCGGAGAGGAGGCAGTACCGAAGGTGACAGTGGCGCCGGAGTTGATTACTTTGTATTTTAGTTTAGTACAGTGTTCTATGTATTAAATAAACCCACAGGAGAGAGAGATGTATTATTATCTCCAGTAGATGTGGGATAAAAATTCGGTTACTTATTAGACAATCTAGGCATTATTTTTCAAAAAAAATAGCCAAACACCCTCTACTGTATTAAATGGTATTATTTTATACTATCATGTGTACTATATGGGGAGACAAACATAGCCTAAGTGACAAATTTCTCTTTTTAAAATATTTTAAGAGCTATTTTACACCTTCATCCTTAATATTTTTCCATTTTGAGTTTGGTTTGTGAAACTTTTGGTTGGTTTTAATATGTGAAAATTATGAATCACACATATCTTGCTTTTTATGCAAGGGTTATGGCTTTAAATGCACTGAAATTTTTCTTATAACATTTTGAAGTAATGCCATATCAATTATTGGTGATATTTGAAAATTACATAGTGTAAGAATAACATTGTGAAAAAGGTTTGCTGAAAAGTTTTTATTGATTTGAACTAGTTTTCTAAATCTATTGTTATCATTCTATGTGTTTTACATATTGTTTTCTAAAGATGAAAAAAATCGAAAATTCAATTAACAGTAAAATCAATTCAAAATCAGATCAAATGCATTTATAATCATCACTACGACACAAATTTCATTAAATGGTATTAACCAAATTCTCTTAATTGAAAATAATATGTAAGTTCAGATCCTAATTATTTGATTTTTTTAGAGACCAAAAGATTTAAAATTTGAAGAGTAAATCATCGAATTGTGATTTCCATAAAGAATATCATATAGTATTTTTTAATATCGCACTAAAATTTTGGGTACATCTATCTCACAACATCTTCTCTATGCTCTATAACATAGTTCTACCAATTGTTAGTTTCTCTTGAATCCTAATAATATTGTTATAGTAAATTCATTAAATTTCATTTCGGACTAAGAGCTAATAGCATACCACTTCTGCGAACAACACTTAGTGGTGCATCTCATCTAGAACTAGAACATTTATCGTTGTATGTCTTAATTCCCTACTGTTTAAATAGTATTTTTTATCACAATTTGAGCAGCAAATGATGTTCTAATTAAAAGAAAAAGTAGAAAGAGAAAAACATTAATGAAAATATTAAATGATTTGTTGATGATATAATAAGTATAAAATTGGAATGTATACAATAAATTTTATTTTAAATTTTTAAAAAGTGATAATTTGGTGAGTGTTATAAAACTAATTAAAGTAAAGACAGATATAGTATGAATAAATAATTTTCTCTTATTGGTTGTTAATACTGAATAACTACAATGAGGTATTTATAGGTACAACATAAAAGTAGTAGAATTCTACTAGAACATGGAGAGGCATGAGTTTGATTGTCATCCATACACTTCATAATTATCACAATACTTCTCCTTAAATGACTATACACTATGACTATACCTCATTAAAACCTTGCTAAGAAAAACCTAGTAGAATAAAAACTTAGCGAAGGTAAAAGAGTACAATATTCATAGGCAATTCACTTCCCCTAAAAAATACAACAATTATAACATTTTCTTAAGCTTACGTATTCGGATACTGCGCATATGCCTTTTGAAAATTGAAGTTGGTAAAGCTTTGGTGAAAAGATCTGCTGGGTTATCACTTGAGTGAATTTTACAAACATCAATCTGACAATTCTTCATGAGTTCATGAGCATAGAAAAATTTTGATGAAATATGTTTGGTTCTATCACCTTTTATGTAGCCACATTTGATTTGTATAATACAAGCTGTATTATCCTTGTACTGTAACACCCTTGCCAAACCAATAACTGTTCATTCAAGCTATAAGCCGGAAAAAACTTTTTTTTAACCAATTAACTTTTTAATTACAAATTCTCAATCAATATACAAGTTCCTAAATCAAATTGTCGTTGACCTATAACTGTCCAATTTTACAATCACATCAATTTACTGATCAATTACAATCCAATCCTTTACTTCAGATAGCTATATATATATATACACACACTTGCCAAAAACACTAAATAATTGTAACTATTTCTTTCTCTTCAGACTTTGCTCCATTGTGTACCGTGCTCCAGTAACTCTTCAAAACTTACACGTAGTAAACACTACGTGCTAAGCATTAAACATGCTCAGCAGTGACCATAAATCGAAGAATTTCCCAAACAAATATAATCGTAGTAATTATGCTAAATTTCATTCATTTCTGATCAAAAGCACTTTTCAATATATTTAACAGTATTTTTAAGGCATTACAAAGATCTTGTCAAATTTTTCACTTTGGTCCTAAGCTTTTCAACTATTTACAAAAATATCATTTTTGCAATTATCAATTCATTTGACATTTTACACTATCAATTGCAACTAATATGGTAAATTTTCAATTCAGTTCTCAGTTTTTTTTCTTTTTTTTTCAATTACTTATAGAATTACCCTTTTTACACTTTAATTATGGTTTTGCCATTGGTTCCTTTATATTCACTTTGAATTTATCAATTATTTATCAAAATACAATTATTAATGCTTTTAACATTCAATACCAAGTAATCTCATTATTTTTGTAAACTTTTCAATTAAGTTTTTAATCCTTCATTTTATTACATAATGTCCCTTTTTACACACTTTTATTGCAAAATTACCACATTGACATTTTTAATTGCAAAGTTGTCATTAACCTGCTCATTTTTACTTTTCATTTTTCTTTTGACTTACAAAATTTATGTCCGATTTTTGTTTGAACTTTTTATGCAATATTTTATTTTTGGCCCTTAATTTCTCAGTTAATTACAAAATTACTATTTTTGGACTTTAATTACGATACTAGTATTATTTCACTAATTTTTCACTTTCAAATTATTAATTGGCATACAATATACCAATTGGTCATCATTTTGGATTTTTCATGTAAAATTAAATTTTAGTCCTTTTTCCTTATAAAGGCTTATTTTTGGACTGTTTGGTCATTAATTTATCATTTTACTCTTGTAAATCATTTTCTTATCACTTTTTCTCTTTAATACAATTTTTGGAAAATTTACCTTTTGATCCAAAATTTTTTATTTCTTTCAATTAGGCCCCTTCTTTTTTTTCACCTTTGACTTTACTTTGAGCTTTCTTTTTGCATTTTTAAATTATTCTCATTATAATGCTCCTAATATAATCTCGACATAAATTCTTCAGATAGGATATACGGGACGTAGACCCCACAAGGCCACATACAGACTAAAAAATGATCCCTAGGGACCAAGTCTCACAGATCAAATATCAGAACAGACAGACACTATAGAGATCAGATATCCTACCATAGCAAAGCAAGTCAACATGACTTACATTACGATATAGGGTGTCCCTATGGCTAGCCAATCATATCCTGAGCAAGATTTTTACTGTCTGCCTATTGTTAAAGGCAAAATCACTTTCTTTCAAAATATTTTTCATATTTTTCAACAATTATAATTTCTTTTTCAAACAGTACATTTTGACAGTCAATCTCTTTTCAGTATTTTTGACTATTCAGTATTTTTTTATTATTCTGATAATCACCTTTTTAGTGCTTTATATACAGTTTGTGAATTATGTCACCACAGTCATTTTACACATTATTTTTCAGTATCTTTTCACTTCGATATATTAGCCAGTTATTCTTTCAGTACTTTTTATACAATCTGTGAATTATATCGTTATAATTCACCATTTCTTGTCAATTTATGAATTATTTCTCAATAATTCAATATTTTCACTTTACGCTTCATTTCACCTTTCAGACTTTTAACAGTCTCTTACTTTTTCTATCCAGTAATACGGTCATTCAGAGTTTTCAATACTTTTATATGGTTTGTGAATTATCTTATAATAATTCACCATTTTCTTATCAAATTATGAAATATTTCTCAATAATTTATCATGGTCACTTTACACACTATACCTTTTATTGTCTTTTTACTTCAATACACTAGCCATTCAATCTTTTCATCACCTTTGGACAGATTATGAATTATATCAATATAATTTATTATTTTTCACTTAAATTATGAATTATAACTCAATAATTCAACAAATTTATTTTGTACATATTCAAATATTTTTTGTAAAATATTCAAATAAATTTCATAAATTCTACAAAAATTAATGAACATATTACTTCATATTTATTATCATTTTAAGGCTTAATTTATTAAAAATAACCAAAATACACTTTAATTTCCTTTAGGTAACAATTCGGCCACTAAAGGAACTTCATCATTCAAAACTATTTCAATCAATTTAAGTTCACAATTAGGCATATTCAAGGTCCTATTTCATTTTTATAAAGTCAATTTTATTTATTCATGCAATTTCATAAATTTTCCTAAATTACAAAAAGGAAAATTATGCTAAATCAAGGGAAATTGGGGCATTTCATAGTCACATACCTTTTTCACTTGCTTTATCTTCCTTAAACTACCTTTTTCATGCCTTAAGCCTTAGCAATTCATCCACCACCAAAGACTTCCACAAGAGGCCGAAATCTTCATCAAAAGAAACACTATGATTTCAATGTTTTTAGCTTAAATTGACCTAAAAATGGACTCTAGACACCTAAAAATCTTTGTAGGCACCTTTAAACAAAATTAAAACCTTGAATTTTACATACCTCAATTTGACCCCTAAGCCTTTCTCACTTAATTTCTCTTGCTTTATTTCCTCAAATGAAAGGATAGAGGCTTAAATAATACTCTAGAGAGGTGAAACTAACTTTCTTATGCTTGGATTGAGAGAGGAAATAAGAGAAAGCTTGAAGAAAAATGAAGAAATAATGGCTATTGTGGTTTCGGCCTTGAAGGGAGAAGAAAGAGCTAAAAGAGATAAGGTAGCCAACCAAAGTATCTCCTACCCCTCAGATTTTATATGGGTCTTAGGTGGGTTGGGCTTGGTTCAACCAAAGCCCACTCACTTAAGGCCCAAAACCCCTTTTTAAGCCCATAATGCAATTTCTTACAATTATCTCACTTATCAAATCCAAATCACTTCAAAATTAATTTCATCATTCTTATCACATCAAAAATAGGTTGTACACAAAATTTTAGCCCAATCGGAATCCGTTATCGATCCGATTCAACAACTACCGGTTTCACCGAAAAATTTATTTTTTATCACCAAAATATTCTACACGAAATTTCATTAAGATTTGCAAATTTTGGAGTTCGTTTGCTATCTTTAAAAATTCGGTCAAATTCAGGTCAATTTTTTTATCATAAAAATTGACTCGCTGTCTTTTTCGTATTTTTGACTTTTAGAAGCATACTTGACCTCGGTTTCAATTTAAATTTTAACCCCGAACTCACTATGACCAATATTTTTCAATAGTCGAATAAAATATTTTTCACTTTTCGGTGTACTTTTCAGTTCGAATATATTATTTACTATTGGAAAATACTATTCACAGTTGACCCGGCGTTTAGGCCATTACATCTGTCATACTCACTTCTATAATCAATAAACCGAATTAAAAATCGAAATCGATATAACGGTTAATTAAAATTAATAGATTGATTAATAAAATTGTTAATAGACCGGTTAATCAGTTCGTACTCATCTCTATAAGAAAGTAATATTTTTTAATTTCTCTTTATAAAATCACTATTTATGAATTTATTTAAATATAAATGTGTTGCCAGAAACAAAAGAATTTATTCAAAAAATAACTATTTATTTGTAATTTTAAGAGTGCGATTGAATTAAGCTCCTGCTTCTAACTTGATTTTATTTAGATAGAGCATGAGGTTTCCAAGTTAAAATCTGTCAGATGATGAGAGCAGCATACAGTAATCATCCGATTCGCACTCTACCATCAGTCCCTCTTCACCCTCTAAATCTGCGTTTCAGCTTCTCCATCTTTAGAGGTTCATTTCATTTCGTCTCGCTTTAATTTTAGAGTTAAGGAAATTTCTTATCATTTTTGAGCTGTGGCTTCTCTGTTTCAGGTTTATTAGAAGATAAATGCAATTTTAAGAGTCAAAGACTGGTTCATATTGCTACGGGTGCTATCAGACCTGATGGAGGGCAACATTCGCCTTGGGATCAGAAACCCTATCAAATTATGCCAACTGGAGGAAAGGAATACTTAGATGAGCAAGATGTAGTGACGTTTCTTGATCCTCCTAAGGACTTGATTCCTCTCGACCCTGCTTCTTATAATCCTGCTGCATATCTATGGTGAGTAGTTCAATTTCTGCCTCTTTTTTTGGGGTGGGTGGGTTTGTACGAGGCAATGCAAGCAATGGTGGAATTGCCGACTGTTAACTTTAGTGAACAAAGTTATCAACTTTGAGGTGCAATTTGGTGATATGTGGTTATAATTCTTGTAGTCTACTTAAGAAGTCTTTTGTGTCGCAATAAAAAGTTCTACATTAGATTGATAAGCGTTGCATTTATCTTCTGGTTTACTATAGGTTGAGACTAGGCTTTGTTTTACAAGGCATGAATTGCACATTTAAATTTGTTGATTGAATCGCCCATGCCTGCAATTTTTTATGATCTGATTTTGAATGCTTGTGATTTTCAGGAAAAAAATCGAGGAGATTCCAGAAGATAGGCGTCATAGGTTGCTGGCCTTGTTAAAACCCAGGTTGTTCTTATCATCATTGTATATTACTTTTAATCTCAATTTTATTTATCTCCATTAAGTGACTAATGTTATGCTAAGTTTCTCATCTTTTATTGACTTAGAATTCATATGCTAAGTTTCTTATCCTATTTTCCATCGTCTATTTCTTCCTATCTAATTCAGTTGGTTGTTTTTGCTAATTTAAGAAGCATTAGTGAACCACAATATTTTGAATGGTTTGGATGGGCATCATTGATATGATATGACAAATAATGATGTAGGCTTATATCAAGAGCTTGGCAGGTAGCTGGCACTCGGTATGCGGATCCTAAGCTGGCTAAGAAATGTGCATCCAACTTGTTATCTTGTAAAGATGATGAAATATCACTTGAATTTTACAGTTGCCGAAGCAGTGGAGGTAACTCATTCTAATATTGTTATCATTATATGTCTAGTTGGATTCATGGACCTGTATACTGAATTATAAATAGTTTTACCTGTTATTTGAAGCATGTGGTGGTATAATATAGCAGCATCAATTCTTAAACCTAATCTTGGAATGACCTTGGCTTGGCTTGCTATCGTCAAAGTCCAAGGTGGCATGATGTTGAGACCCCCTGTATCTGTATATTAAGGTTTTCTTTTGTGAACTTAAACTTTTTCACAACAAAGCCCACAATGCTAGTTTAACATTACTGTTTACACTAAGATAGAAAGTCAAGGACAAAGAGAGTAACCAATTAAACGTTCAATCATATAAATGCCGTTCTCTGGCTGAAGATGAATGCGTTAAAATAGTTGAATTTTATATGTTAATTTCTGTTAAGTTGAACAATGCTTACCCTTAAATGCAGCTGAGCTTTGTCAATAAATACCTAGTGTTTCTGAAAAAGAAGTAGAAAGAAGATTCTTCCTTAATGTACAATTAGTTCCTGATGTGAGTAGGATAAAGATTTACTGCAAATAAAAGATTTTCATGTAAATCACTCCTCAGTTTGAATTTCATTGCACAATCCATGAAGGATTATTCCTGAAAGTCTCTTGTTGACTGAATAATAGCACTATAAGCACAGTAGGACATAAATTATTGTCTTCATAAGAGTAAAGCTATATGTTGTCAGCTGCCCAAACCTAATGGGAAATGAATAGGAAAAGCTTTTTTCTTTCCACCAAGATATCCTCAATGAAAAAAGAGAATCTCTACTGCTTGAGACTCCCTGCTATGTGAGGCTTATATCAGGTCTATATACTTTACACAGCCTTCTCCATGCATTTTGCATGTAGGTTGTTTTCACAAATTGAACTTGTAACCTCCAGTTAACAAAGAGCACCCTTATCTTTAGGTGAAGCTTTCTGCATTACTTAAGAGAAGAACATAAAAAATTGCTACTTTTAAGGAAAACTTTAAAGAAATTTACAAATAAAAAATAAGATCCATAAGACCTAAGTTTGGAATGCTGACCGTGAACTTCTATACTTGTAATGAATTTTGATATAAAAACTTCTACTTTGTGGGGAAAAAAAATAACAAAAATACAAATCAAAGACAATCTTAAAACCTATTATGAGAAATGCTGATAATAAACTTCCATAATTGCATTGGAAATTGAAATTAAAAAATTATTTCTGAAACATAAATGTTGCGTGTTTTGCTGGCAGTGTCAATAGATGAGCATAATTACATGAGAGAGAGAGGCTTTACCTATAATAAGCTATGAGTAAGCATCTAGACTAGAGAGGTTGCAAGAAAAGTCCACATATTGGAGAGCTGAGTTTACTGTGGCAGATGAGAATGATGAGAATACTGCATGAAAAGCAATGGTTATTGATAGAGAAGGACAACATCAGGCCCATAACTGTGAAGGCCTCTTATCCCCCAAAAGGAATTCCTATCAGTGGAGGGAGTCCAACACCCCTATAAGCCACTAACTGCCTAGTCAGTTAACCGATGAAGAATCGTAACATTGCTCCTTCCCTCAACAGTCAACGTCTCAGCGGCTTCTCCCCAAGGGTTCCTCTTCTGGGTCACACCCACTTGGCGGCTTCTCCCTTTTGGGTTCCTCTCCTGAGCCACACCCACTTGGTGGCTTCTCCCCTAAGGTTCCTCTCCTGGGCCGCGGATCTGGCAGGTCAGACCACTGATAGAGAAGGGCAACATAAGGCTCATAAGTGTGAAGGCCCCTTATCCACCAAAAGGAATTTCTATTAGTGGAGGAACCCAACACCCTTATAAGCCACTAACTGCCTAGTCAGTTAACCGATGTGGGATCGTAACAATTATCTTCTTGTCTTCCTAGCTTTATGAATGGTCCCTTGGATAAAACTTCTTGAAAGTGAGTACTGTTACAAGTTGGCAGGTGTAATATATTCTTGTATTTCCAAATAAGAATAAATTTTAAAGAGAGAAGTGACAGTATGAAATTATCCAATTGAAAATATGCTAAAGATCACAAACTGGAGTTGCTAAGGCTATTGTAGCAAGTGATGTGTGGTTATTCAACATAATTACCTGGAGGAAATATGATTAAAAAGAAATAGGTGGATACAAAATGCTCTAAATGACATATTGCTACCTTTTGAAGCTGTTGAGAATTGTCAAAGAGAGATGGGCCCTTCTTTATTAGCCATCTTATTTGTCTGCTATGCTGAAAGTCCTAGATCATACTGATTCTGAATTTAATGATGCCAGAATAAATTCTATATGTAGACAGATCAATAATCTCCTTTTTATAGTTCCCTTACTCTTATTTGAATCTTTAATCCACCATGCTGAATGCTAATTATTGTCAAAATATATATCAAGTGATAATGGTTTTCCACTTTATATGAATGCCAATAAATGCTTCTTATTCATACTTTGCCCTTATTAAATTTCAAAGATTTGCATGCTCTAATGACATTGTTATACTGATATGGAACACGAATTACTAGGACCTTGGCCTATTGGTTGGATGAAATCCTTCACGAAGGTGAGTTCTAAACCTTTTTTTTTTTTTATTGAGATGTTATGGCCATGGTTATCTTTCTTATAACTTCTCTTTTTTCTTTTCTGTCTCTTTCCTTCCATCACATTTTGTGCAATTATATCATCTGCTTAATGCAACTTTTTTTGGCAGGCTATATTCCGTTGCAATGATGGGAAAACTTTTGGGAGATTGATAGGTATGTTCACTGCATTCAAGACTAATGCATTTCAATGAGTTTTGGTCCTTTTCTCAACATTTGACACGCAGCACGGTCTGAAATATTACAAGCAAGTTTGTTGAACTTCAAAAGTATATTTTAACTGTATGATTGAAAGCACTGTAATTATTTCACAAGTACAGGAAAAATTACATCTAAAGAGGCATGAATGGCATGCCAGCTGCCCGTGCATACAGAGTAGTTCGAGTTTTAGACTTGTTCAAGTTTAAACTTTCAGTTTCTCTCACGTACTTGATATTTTCAGATTCTAAAGGACTTTGAGATTATGTTGGTTTTGTCTTCTGGCAATCATCCTCATATCTTTCCATTAAAATATAAATAAAAGGGTCTGTTTGAATCCTATATTTCTCTGCATTAGAGACACAATACACACTGCCTGTAGAAGCAGTATGTTTTTAGCCTATTAGATTTCTGCCTTTACCTAGCATTTTGTTTAGTGCCTCCTGTTATTATGCAATTGAAGACATCTTCTAGAACATGGGGCTTCATATCCTAGGATTAATGTAAAAAGCAATATGAAACTTGCCAATTGGGGTCTACTTTACCTTGCTAAATTTTCTTGGAAGTCCTCACAAAATTGTTGGATAAATTAACAGTTGGGCTTTAGCTTTCAACTATCCTTGTTTCTGTTTGGTTAAATTTTCTTCTTTCTGGTGTCTGGTTCATAGTTATTGTTAAAGATGTGTCGCATCCATTTTCAGTTTATGGGTTCATATTCTAATTTTTATCCTTTATAAACTTTTATGTATTCTTTTGTAAGTTAAAATGGTAGATTAGCTAAACCAAATGTTGCTCAACTGATATAAACTAATGCTTAAACAGGTGGATCAGTTCTGGCAAAATTTACTAATACTTTCAGTCCGCTGTATTTTATGGTAACACAAAGTGGGGAAGTAATGTCCACAGAGCAGCCTTGTGATCTGGCATATGAAATGGGGGATGGGCACTTGAATCTTGATGATTATCCTCAAGATTTTCCGAAGCCAGGTGATATTTGTGGTGTATAATATCCTAATTGATAAGTCAACTGATATTTTTTTTTTTTTTTGAGCTCTTGTCACGGCTTTGTAATTGACGTGATAATGCAATCTTGTATTTGCTCTCAATTTCTGTGAACCCACCCATAATGTTTGTGATGTATCTTGTTTACATCAACCTGGTTCAACTGGCCATTTTTGCTGGCTACATCGGTCGTTTTCTTTCATTTCTTCCAATTAAGGGTAGATTCTATTCAAGGTTTAATACACCTGAACCTAGTTTCACAATCTCAGTGTTGAACAGGTTTTTAATTGTCGTTTACGGTTGTGGCTGCCTGCACTGTTACAGTGACATGTCACAGAATTGGAGTCATATTGCACTTTTTCATTTTGTTCATCATTTTAAGGATCTTATGAATGAAGATATTAGGCCTTCTCACCTATCTTGCTGTAATTTACATTTAAGATTCTTTTCACTAACACCATTTGTTTTACACAATATAGATCCATGAATGAAATGTTTTCTGTGGAGTCTCTGCACTGTCTTTGAACCTATAGAATTGCATCCGTCAGGGTAATTTTGGCACTTTGGCTTTGTACTTCTGTAAGCAATCTAACCTAACTTGGAAAGGTTGGTAAATTTTGCAGCAAAGCATCCATATCCTTTCAATGACCAGGTTGTTATATACGCTCGTCACATTGGACCTGGAGTTTTGGTGGGGCAAGCGTGGCAAGAGGGAAAGGAATTGCAGCAAGTGCCTAGGAAGCTATGTGGTGAGATTTTAATGGTTAAAAATTATGGCGCATCTGCCTCAGGTGGCTGAGAAAATCTCTTGTATGATATATCTTTCCCATTACACCACCACATTGATCAATACCAAAGTTCTTGAGCCTACAAGTACAAGACTTCTGAAAATGTGCATGCTTCCTGCCATGGTTATGGAATTGACAACCCGGGCAAAGCTTTCAACCACACAAGTTGATCGATGATCCGATAGAAAGAAGAGCAAAGAAAGAAGATTATGTAGCTTCTGGCATAATCCTTCATTTAACTGATTTTGATCTTAGCATTGCACATGTTTGAAATGCCTTCTGATGTAGAATCAAATAGAAGTACTTTGTAGTCTATGGATTTGTTTTTATCACATTCAAGATGATATACATTTGTGGCAGGTTCTCATCATTTTTGGTATAAACATATCTGCAGGTGAAATCTGTAAATTTCTTTGCTTTTTGATCCTCTGGCACAGCGTGTTTACGTGTGGGAAGTTTGCTGTAATGTATTCCTCGGATTTATGAAAATATTTTAAATGTTTCAATAATAAATCATGCAAGGAAAGTGTATAAATTGATTGAATTCAAAATATTGGTCAGAAATAAATTCTGGAAGACTCGCCAAATAAAATTGTGCTTTTTATCACATATAAAATAAAACCATTACTCCTATGCCAATCACTTGAGAATCACGTTTTTGTTTTTGATTCTAGGACCCAATTCTCTATCATCACATCCAAAAGCTGCATTGTCATTAATCTGGACATGTTAATGACATCTTATCCAATGAGTCTACCAGAAAAGCTGATAAAGTTACAATTGCTATTTGTAACACAAAAATCACATTGCTATAAAAGATAGTCCAAGAGTAAGAACCTAAAAGAAATCCTACATTAACCAAAACTTTTGCTTTGATGCTCTATCAATTTGAAAGCTATTAAATTCTTATAACATGAATGATCAGCCAGATCCTTTAAAATTCAATCGAGAACTTGAAAGTGCTGCTGGTTTCCAGTAGGAAGAAGTTGGAATAAACAAGCTATTTGAGAATGGAATTGATTTTGCGAACTTGAAAATTTGCCTGTTTCTTCATGGAAATAGCTTATGCTGATTGGCTATTTCGAAGAGGAAAATTTATAAACAGGAGAAGGAACCTTTTGAGTTGTTGAAGTTGGCCATTCTTGAGACTCAACGAGTTTGCGGAGTCTGTCTTGAAGACCTCGTACTCTGTCCTCAGTCTTCCGGAGTTTTCTCCATCTGTAGGCAAACCACATGCCAAAACCACCATATACCACAATATAGGAAGCCCACACATATGGATAAGTTTCTGCATGCTCTTTGATATCCCGATACTTTTTCTCTGCCATTTCCCTAAAGCCAAGCTGATTTTTGGTTTGCTCATCCTTCTCGCTTTCACGCTGAGTGGCCATTTCTTTTGTTGCTTCTGTTAAAGATTTAAGAAAAACAAGAATCAAAGCAAAACCAACTATATAGAAAAACATACAATAGCAAAATTACCATTGGAAAAACATACAAGCAGTGGTGTCCATCAAACGATGGCAACAAAAAATAAAGGCTTTGGTTTGAGGCAGCCACATGATGGCAGACAGACCGACCTATATAAATAATACATGATCGCAAAATTAGCATAGCAGAAACTATCATATAAAGTAGTGGTGTCCGTCAAATGATGGCATTTTAATGTTAGAGGCCTTCGTTTGAAGCAGCCAGTTAATGAGAAACAAATGATCTAGAAAGGACTAAAATTCACTGAAGATTCAATCTTACAGAGATGACAGGAAGGGAAAATGGCAATATCAGTATGTGTGGCAGCTTAAGAAATTTTAAGCACATCAAACAGATGGCATAATCAGTTCAACTAGCTAGTCAACTGGTATGGTCACTTTAACAAGTGTAGCCAAATTACATTTCATCAAACAGTTTGGCACTAGAAGATTAAGCGTGTTGGTGATGGGCTTTGCTCTGATATTAGAACAGCCATAAAGCACAATCATTCAATATGGAACACTCAGATAAGCAAATTATACTCTAAAGGAACCAGATTGAATTAGAATTTCTAATCCAATGTAAGATTTAGGCTAATTCAAACAAACATATTCAATAAGTTTAGTAAAAGAATTGATTTCTTGACTTACCCACGCAGCACAATAAATTAATCCATTTACCTAAAACAGAATTGCAGAATTCTAATTTACTTTGCTTCTAATTTGTGCACAACCGAACAGTCAAATGGATTCAGAATAGAACCAAACATAAACAACACAATGAAAGAAGAAACCGCATAGCATTGAAGATACCTTCTTTCGAAGTTCAGTGGTCTGGATGGGGTGTTTTGGCACTGAATTAATCTGCAAAAACACAAGTTATATACGTAAAAGATTACAGACATGGGGCTTGAGGTTTCTAAAAGAGAGAGAATTTGCGAAAAAGAAGATTAGAATTTCCATTTGCATTTACTTAAACTCATCAGAAAAGAAACTGAAGATTCTTACTCTCCAACACAGAAAATGGTGAGGCCGGAGACGGAGCCACGGCTGCTCCGCAGAAATGCTGCTCTGATTTATTCAATCATAGAGCAAAACGACACCGTTTTTTTCTTTTCTTCTAAATAAGAAGAGAGAGAAAACCTCAAAAGTTATTTTAGTTTTGACTTACAGTTTTATACAAATCATTTTAACGGCAATTAGAGAAACAAAACCATGGAAGCAAAATGAGGCAAATTCTTCGAGTCTGTTGCAAACTACTTCACCGGCGCCGATCAGATACCGTGGTGCGATCGTGACATCGTCGCTGTAAGGTCCTTCTATGTGAAATTTCGTAATTTCGAGAATGATAAATGGTGCTATTGACATAAACTCCGCCTTATAAACAATCAGATTTAATGAGTGATTCATGATGATTATGGCAATTATGACTTTGCTGAAATTGTTTTCTCATTTAGATGATAGATGTATGAAATATTTTTTAATATTTTATTTTAATTGAAGAAGATTTTATCTTTCATGGATTTCAACCATTCTACTAGATGATGAATAGCAAAATATACTTGTTATTCTTTTTTTTTTTTTTTCCGAATGTCCAATGAAATGCTTTCTTATGCTTAGGAATGAATTTGAAATTGACAATGTTGTAGTAGTCAAACCTTTTTCATCATCATTCCTAGCTTCTTATGGCTTTCAGAAAAATCTATTGATAATTGCTACAAGAAATTCAAGGGATATTATTCCTTTATCAAAAAGAACTGCACCAGCATTTGTATATAGGGATGCAATCTATAGCTGGTCAGAAATATGGAGATTCTGTTCTCCCATTGTGTTTTTTGGTTGATGTGATGATGAGATAAAATTTCATAGCTTCGCTACATTGTTGAAATTGCATAATTTTTTACGTCCTATGTATTATTCTTAGCTATATAGCTCTTCTCTATATCTTTCCTTATATTTTTTCAATTTTATTAGCTTTATTCTGAAAATCCCTTGTTGATTGTCTGGTTTTGGCCGTCTATTATTCTAATGCAGTTTAGTTTCTTTGCTAGTTGTTTGAAGACCGTATAATTTTGCCTATTCTCTGAGCCAAAGTTTTTCATAATAGTCATGTATCTGCATTCATTCTGTTTCTTTTTTGTTTGTGTATCCTCAGGGTTGTGAGCAAGAGGTTCTTGAAGCTCAAAAGGGTTCTTCTGATGAGCTTAAGAATGAATGTATTGTTCGTTTATCATGGGCTCTTGTGCACTCAAGGCAACCAGAAGATGTCCATCGTGGCATAGCAATGCTTGAATGTATGGATAGATGCAAAAATATCTCTTGTTATAAATTTCGTAAGGGAAGCACCTACTGCCCTTAATAAATCAGGATCCACCCCCCACATCACTATCCCTTCTCTTACACTTCTCCTCCTCAGCCCTCACAAATACTCACCACTAGTGCATCTCTGCCCACCTCTGCTACCACCATATTTTTCTACCTCTTTCATCTTCTGAGATATCTAATTCTAGGTAGAGAAAGTGATAAAGTGATGGTTCCTTATGAAATTCTATCATTTAGTTCCTTATGAAATTCTATCATTTCTTGCTGTGATATTTCTCTTTCTGATCCCATGCCCTTTTTGATCTGCCTTTTCCTTCCTTATTAGAACATTGGATAATTATTCTATAATTATTTTTAGCATAGACCTAATAAGGGAATTGAAGATAGGTTTGGATTTGAGACAAATTTAGGGAGGATGATTCTGGTTAGTTTTATGGATGGGAACAAGGCTTTCATCATTTTAAGAGCTTATCTCATCCCAAAATAAAGTCACTTCTACTTCTGCTCCTGCTTTTGATAGCCGAAATCCCACTCATGTTCAAATAATTATATTCATTTGCTAGGTGTTATTTTATATTTTTTATGACAACACTGCTTACTGGGACTTATGGATATTTCCTATTTGCAGCTTCTCTAAGCAACACTACCAGCCCTCTGAAGTCAAGAGAGAAGCTATATCTTCTAGCTGTTGGGTATTATAGGAGCAGCGAATATTCAAAAAGCAGGGAGCTGGTGGAAGAATGTTTAAGGGTTTAGTCTCCATATTTCTTTATCTTTTAGTTTGCAAATTATTGCTAAAATCTATTTCTTTACATCATTTGATGCTGTTCTCTCTTTTAAATTTTAACCGAAATGCAAGTTTCATTTCCTGTGGTTCATCACCTCATTCAATATGTTGAAAATTGCATTGCATATGATTGCATTTTTAAAGTATTCCCTGAAGCTACTTGATCACCGAGAACTCAAATTAGGACATTGTAATCTCCAGCTTATTTGAGATATCATCATAGTGCAAGTCCATTAATAACATGAGGCATGGTCTTTCTGCAGATGGAACCTCAATGGAGACAGGCACAATCGCTCAAGAAAGCAATTGAAGACCAGATCAAAAAGGGTAACAATAAAAATTCATATCTTATCCTTCCCTCTCCTTTCCTCCCAGTCCCAATAATAATGTTGTTGATGATCTTTTGGTGGAGCTGCTGATTATTATTAATTTTTTTTTTCACAGATGGTATAATTGGCATAGGCATTGCTGTAACAACTGTGGGAGTGGTTGCTGGTGGCATTACTGCAGCTCTTGCGCGAAGAAATTAACCCTATTTTTTATTTTTTGTTTTTTGAATATATTGTTTTTATATCCCTTGATATGCTGAAGTATTCAGTTGATGGGTAACTAGGACAAAATTTTAGTTGAATACACAGTGCATTCGTTATTTGCTTTGATGTATATGAAAAGATGTTTGAGAAATTACCCAATTACACTCTGTAATTTGAAACATTTCATAATTTGTTCTAAGCTAATAGAAAAATTGAATCACATACTATTATAATATATATTTCCAAACTATAATGACAGGGAAATTAGCAATAGCTTGATTAAGTTGCCAATATATAAGTGCTGGCCACCAGACCAGACCAACTGGAGGTGGTTGCCTTGGGCACTACGTATTCCAACTTAAAAATTTTATTTTCATCTTAGCATCTAATCATAGATTAACAAATAGTAATAGGTTAATCCTCTTCTTAATTAACAATTTAATATTGTTAATTGCCCAATAAGGCTAAAAGAAATTCCTTATGATCTCCTCCAACATCTCTACGCACTGCATCTTCAAGAGAGATGTTGTTCCTCTTTCCATAAAGCTCATTTATCTCCATCAAATCCTTCTCTGCTCGTGTTACAATCACACGGCTAAGATCATCTTCATTGCCGTATCGCACGATCTATACTCAAAATCAACCATATAATAAATCATTTTCATTATTTCATATCCAAATGAAGGATATATGCATTTACGGTGATACAATATGCGTGCATATAAACCATTAAATCAGTAACAAAAATATGATCGGACGGTCTAAATTTGCGTATGCACTAGACTACTACTTATCCATTTACCTCTGCAAAATATTTTTTCGGATCTTTAATGCATCGAATTACCATGCGTAATGCAGCTAAATATGCATCACTTGGATCCCCCTTTAAACCCTGAAAAAATATTTAAAAAAAAAAATTAACGAAATCAATAATGTAAAGAAAATTATAATTAGCACACACAATCACACATAAAGAAAAAGGAAATAAACACAAAAATTTAATAAAATTCAACCAATCATGCCTATGTTCTCAAAAGTTGAGAGAGATATCGACCATTCAATTATATATGTATATATCACCTTGGTGATGGATGTGGCATGGATGTCTTTGTAATAATTGAAAGTTGCCCTAAGTTGTGGTTTGCTTCTTGTGCTTAATATTCTGATCAACTCTTCATGGTTAAACCCCTTTTCATATATATCATTATGAAGAATGTGAGCCTCCAAATCTGCAATCTTCTCGTCAATTTCAGGACCTTCATATCTATATGCGCTAACTACTGCAACCAAAAGCTGCATGAAAAATTCACAAAAATTACACTATTAATTAAAAATTAATTATTGTAATAATTAAGTTTATGTCTTTAATTAATTAAAACTCGACCTTTCGAATATCACCAGTAGAACGAGAAGCAAAATCTTCCTCCAAACAATGGTTGTAACGAAATCGATAAGCACGCTTGATTGCCAAGAGATGTTCAGCTGAACTCACACATGAAATTTCGATAATTGCTCTGAAATCAGGTTTTGCCTTCTGCAGGGCTTCATTTGCTATCAAAGCATCTCTATCTGATGACTCCAATGTCCATAAACATATTGCTTTCTACCAATATAACACATAAAATCATAATTTTTTTTTTTAAACCAAATCAATAATATAACTGAACAATGGCCGGACTTAAACTTTAATCGATTTAAGTCCGACTAAAATCCGGCTCATACCTAAATTTATCTATAATTAAAAACCGCTACTCCACAACTAATTTATGTCGCGTGACATTTTCATATTAGTTTAATATATAAAAAATTTATGAATCCGATCCAAATATTGTGCAGTCTTTATTTCACCATGACGTAGTATTGTGAAATTTAAAAAATAAAAGTTGAGTGATGAGATCTTGATGGTATATCTCTTCATAAGCCATCCTTATAAGCTTCCTTTGAAATGAATTTCTATGTGCCAATATTGATATTATGGCCTTCTCATCCGTTCCCCACCCTAATTAATTAATTTTTCAACCAACAAAATGCAAAATTATCTTTATTATTATTATTGACAATAGTAAATAATGTGCTTATAATTGAAAATAAAAAATAAAAAAGAGTGCAATTTATAACCTAGACAAGCCTTCTTAATATTTTCTGCATCTTCAATGGGAGAAAAATCCTTAGGAGCAACGAGTGTAGCCATTTTTCTTCTTCTATTTTTGCCTTTTTTATTCTAAATGTAAATGCTGTTTTCTTCCATAATTTATGGGCTCTTTGCTACAGTAACTTAGATTAATAACGATGCAAAACGCTTCTTGAAAAATTAATCTAATTAATTTGCAAGTTACTCACTTATAATAAATACAATTTCCATTCCCAACGGCTCCTAGTGCCAATTTTTAATTGGTTTTGATTTTATTGAGGTTACACTAAAAAATTTAATTTAGTAACCTCCCGCCTCCGTCAATTGTAGTTTTTTTTACGCATATAAAATAACTATAAATTTTCCTTAATTTATCAAAAAAATATTTTTAAAAAATTATAGTATACTCACTTATATTTAATGAAAATTGAAAAAACACGTAAAATAAAATTAATAAAAATATTAATGCAATATTAATACCAATAAAGGGACAAAATTGAAATATGTATAATAAATATTATCTTAAAATTAAAGTGAATTTGGATGGGATTTTTATTTTTTTAAAAAAAAAGTTACAATTTTACCATTATTAAGAATAATTAAGAAGCTTTTTTGACGACTAATTAATGAGAGAATTACTTGAGGGCGTGGGTGGGGATCGTAAATTCTCAATTATTTAAATTATTAAATTAGTTTTACGGAAAACACCCATAAATACGACTCCATGGCCCAATGGATAAGGCGCTGGTCTACGGAACCAGAGATTCTGGGTTCGATCCCCAGTGGAGTCGTTGTTTTTTTTTTTTTTTTCAAATCTTTTTGCTCTTTTTTGGACTTCCTATGTCAATTTTCCTTCGGGTCTTTTATGTAAAATAACACCCACAAAAAATAAGCTAAAAAATGCAACATTTGTGTGTGAAAGAAAAATACATGCTTACCGTTTCTCACATTATTCTTATTGGCTTAAATTGGAAAGAAAGAAAGAAAAGAGTGATAAACTAACCTCTTCATTATCTCTTTCTTTTTCTTTTAAAAAACAAATTGTAAATATCCTTTATGTTAAAAAAAAAATTTAGTTAATCAACCAGTAGAAATTGTATTAATAAAAAAACCGATTTTGTTTTTCCAAAGGTGCAAAATTGTTCTTCTATTTTCGCCAAAAGTAGGTATATATATTATGCAGTCATTGTACTTTATTTTTATGCAATATTATTACTTGATTCTAGGAACACATTTTGGGTCAATTTGATTTAAAACCGAACCAAAAAAAATCAAAAGACCAAATTTCTATAATTTTAGGAACATAATAGAAGCTAACTTTTAAGAACCAAATCAAAATACCCTAATCATATTCGGTTTATTATTTTATAGAAAGAAATCTGTCCACATACTGATAACTATGTATGTGTCTAGCAGAAAATTGAAACCAAATAATCCTTGAGGATGTTGATTTCTGTTCTGTTCAAGTTAATTACAACTTTATTTTTCAAAGTCATCAACTGTAATTTAAAGGGAAGAAGATGGAATGGCATGCCAAGTAATGTCAAGGAGATGAAGGCAAATCTTAATAACTCGTTATTTGATAGAAAGTATAGAAATGCTTCAAGACATAAGGCTCAAACATCGAAGTTAATAGTAAAAATCAAGAGATCCAGGTTAACAGAACTTATCATATAAGCAGTCTCTTTTCCACCATCTAAAGAATTGAATTGCAACGTTTAATTATAAAATTGACAATCTTCTTAAACTTGAAGTTTTGCATAAACATATATTACAAAGCTATTGATTACCCAGCAGCCAAACAATGCAAAGCTATTGATTACCCAGCAGCCAAACATCCAACATGCATGATTTCAACCATTGTCCTTGCTGCTGACCTGTAAAACTAACCAAATCCATAGAGAAAAATCAGAATGATTCAGATACATCCTTCTATGCAGGACGACCTCAAAAGCTCCAGTTTGCAGAGGAATAGACCTGTGAATTTACCCCACATATGACATAAAATTCTTGCCATTTTCTGATAATAAAATTCTTTTCACTTTCTAATTATTAGACCACGAGCCAGAGACCCGCCAGTAAAATTAACTCTCTAAATAGCCCTGCAATCTTTCATGATGTTTCACACGGTTTTAGAAGGAATTCCTTCATTCTCTTCTCAAAGTAGCTGGAAGTAAAGGGTACTAACGCATAATTTGAAAGAAGAATCCGTTCGTTCCTAGTAATTTACAACAAGAAACCTTGATTACCTTGCCCTACCCCACAGTTTGGAAGGGGAAGGAAAAGTTTGAGATTTCAGAATCTAAACATTTGTCATCAAGGCGGTCATGGAATGTTTCTTTCAACATCTTCAGAAAAACCACATAGTTATAATGATGTTAAAGCTCAAAGTGGATTTTGATTAAAAATAAATAAATAAATACCCTAGAAAATAAAATTCTAATGCAAACAGCGCAGAATCTCAGGAGTCTTACTAGGTTGCTCTACTTCTTCCTTACATCTTTGAAGTCTAAAGCAACTAGTGCAGAATCTTCTTTTCAATAAACGTAAGGCAATATTCTCCAGGGAACAAGCCTCTGGTATTCAGCCCATATTTCTCTGGACTTCTCCACACAGCAAGACTCATCTCTCCGTGCCCTCAATATCAACAGAATTAAGGAGATAAATTGGGTAGAAATATGGAACAGGGGAGCTGAAAAACAAGCAAACTGGGACATGCATTTCAAAAGGAATGGAGCAAAAGGAAGTTGGTGAAGGATAGAACCAAAAACAAGTCTCCAAGATAATTATGTCTTGCAGTCTCCCTTCAACAAGTAACACCATGCCATTAGATGAAGCACCATTAATATTGCTAATGTGAGAATCAATGGAATATCTTGGCAGATGCACGCATTGCAGTTTAGGCATTGTATCTTCAGTGTACGAGAAACACATTTAAGTTCATAAGGTCTTTTACATTTTGGGGGGATTTGGATAGGAACTGGATAATGTAATCCGATATCAGGCAACATGCACTGCAACAGCGAGCTTGTATGCAAATTTTCTAACTGAAGATTCATTTTCAGTTTATGGTATAACCATGCACCAAAGTTGACTGATTTCATCCAGATGCAGCATGATTACAGATGTATCACTTGTTCTCAATGTTAGCACCAGACTCTCCCAACTGAAAATCTTTCTTACAAAACTGAAACTCAAAGCAACTGAGCTACTACCATGAGACAAAAAATCAATGTATGAAGGACAAAAAAGTCATGGATGGGAGGCACTGTACACTAGATGGCAGCTGTCAACATGCATTATGATATATCTGATTTGCAGGCATAACAAAGATGTCTGTTGTCCTATAGAACCATATGATATTCTTCAGGAATGGTTCTTTAGTAATGAAAACCTACCCAATTTTGTAAAAGCATTCCCAGAAAGGTGCATCTTAACATTCAGACAAATTGAATTTTCTACTAACATGCACAAAATCCAGCAGTAATACAACAGTTTGATAATGAGTACAAAAAAAAAAAAAAAATTGATGCACAGTATATATATATATATATATATATATATATATATATATATATATGTATGTATTGAAAATCCTTACCAATAACCAGAAAGCAAGAAGCTTTCCCCCAATAACCTTTGGTGGCTTCGCCCATATTAGTGCTTTTGGATTCTTTTTGAGAACATGCTTTTGCTTGTTAGCTCCTCTTAGGTACCTGTCCAGTTTCAATGATGATAAGAGCAACTTGATGATTTAAAACATGAATTAATGAAGCTCCAAGATGGACTTATATTTTCAGAAGTTACCCAATAGTGAAGACAAAACAATTTGCTATAACAGCCACTTTTGTTAGCACCACCCTGTTACCCAAAAGCCACCATATCTGCAGAAATTTCACAATCATCAATTCACAAACCAATTGTTGCTGTTATGGTCAAGACATTATGGTTCAAGTTGTTTTTGAAAGAGGTAGCATGCTTATAGAATTTACAATTGATGATCACACCTCTTTAAGGTAACCAAAATTGTAATTGATCTTGGAAATTCTGTTCATATTTACAAATTTGATTTTGAAAGTAATTTTGCTCGTTATCTTTTTGAAAACAATTATGAAGTAGCATTTTATCCACTTATATTGGGACCACATTTTGGAATCTCCTACTATGCTTGGTCATATATACTAATATGACATTCAAATGCTTAGGTTCTGCTAAATGCTTCTGGGAGAATGGCCAAATCTTGCTCAACATTGATGTCAAATGTTACACATTACACTGGCAATCCATAGCTTCAATACTAATTCATATAGGAGAATAAATAGTCTTCATTCCACTTGTTCTTTGAGAATAAAAAGTTTTCATTTTGAATATGATGTGCTAAATAAGTTTTTTTTAATCTAAGCATGCTATTAGAGATATACAATAACGCTTGCAAGTTTTTCATCAGTCTAGTTGATTTTTCCCAGGGGATGAGACACAAAAGATGATCCTCCAAAATGGCATGTGGTAAAGTGTCCAAAAAGTACAGGATGCATCTTGCAGGTCTCACATATGCTAACTTCATCCTATTACTACCAATTCAGCCGATGTTGTGCTTACAAAATTACCCAGAGTACCCTCTGTTCATCATTAAACCTCTTCTAATTATTCGTCACTATCTTGTTCATAGTTAAAATTAAAAAATAAAGAAAAATATATAGTGCACGTGTGTTTAGCAACAGAACTTTCATCAATCAAACAAGATCAACAAATACCAACATGAAGCCCAATCTCTATGCATTTATGTCGCCATCTATAAAGAAAATGGTTCAGATACGTGAATAAAATTATGTACAAATGGCTAATTACGATAACTTTATAAGTTGAATTAGATTATACAAGAACAAGAAGCAAGTGAAAAGGATAACCAAATAATAGCAATACAGAAACAAGACCATGAAAATTATAAATATATAAGAAAACATAATTATCATAATTTAGAAATAACAATATGCTCGGAACTTGTGTTGACAACACTCACAAAATGTGCTTAATCTTAATTTGATATAATAAAATACTGGATCGTGATTTAAAACTTGTGCCAATGAAGTTATGGCCTAAGCTAAGCATTTGCTCAATCATTAAGTTGAACCTAGCTTGCCTGTCTTTGACTCGGAGCAAATTTAATTTTTTTAGTAATATTATAGATAATCAACAGGTTCTCCTCAGAAGCATGAATAAAGGAAATGGAGGCCTCTCTAGTTACATCCACAAGCAGGCAGTATTTTGTGCTTAACAATATCCTCAATTGCAGAAATGTCGTCCTTGCCAATTTCTTCATAAAATTCAACTCCTACTCTTTCAAGTTTTGATCCACAAGAGTTCATGAGAAGTAGCATCCAACGGAATGAAAGGATCAGCAGAAATATCAAGCACAAACATGAACATGGATTGCTAGAATGAGCCAAATCTTTGCCTCAAATGCAACCTCCTTAGCATTTATTAAATTAATATCTTTTACTAAAAAAAAATCAATAAACCAAGGTAATTGTAACCGTTAACAAACAATATGTGCCCCAGAATTTAGGTTGGCTTAAATTGGGCCATATTTTGGGAAATTTTGGAGCTAGGCTTTGGTGTAGACACGACCAGGAAAAGCTTCAACAAAATATTTACAATTTTAACAATCTCACGAAAAACTTTACACGTATAGGAAATCAAATAAGTTTTCAAAATTTAATATTTGCTTCTCTCTGTTTGATTTTTCGACTTTTCTCCTTGCTACTCTACTTCTACTTTTGCTCTTCAGATTTTGCATATGCTGATTTTAACCTGTGCAAATTAGTAAAATTGGTTCTTTTTCTAGTTTGGTTTTGTCCTTGAATTGAAAGTGTTTAGTGCAAGCTTGCTATAGTACACAAATAGAGACCTACTTTATTCTCTTTGCCAGTGATTACAGCCACAGTACTCATGGTATGAGAAAGAAAGAAAAGAAAACTTAGAAAGAGATGCAGAAAAAGCACTTATGTGAAGGTCATTTACTCCTCATAACTGAAGTAATCCAGGATGTATAACTAAAACAAGGATGCAAACAAAGATGGCATTAAGCAATTCAGGCTGACATGGAATAGATTGAGAAAGGAAACAAGATACTCCCAACCATCACCATATTACCGGACAGAATAGATGATAGAGGATCGCTAGAACCAAGAAGTCGATGAAAAACCAACCCATCATTCCGGCTCTAACAAAAAAGAATCTACAAGAGCGAACTCAATTGCAGTTAGTTTTGCAACAATTATGTCACCTCTTTTTCAGTTGAAAAAAAAAATAATATTTCATATTTACCGTCATCTGTTAACAAATGGAAACTACAGGCTAAAGAGGTATTATGCAATTTTCATGATATGAGCATAAGCAATGAAACTAGAGTTAATAAAGCAGCACTGGCTCAATATATACTGCAGAACAAATGCAAATATAGATAAAGCAGAGTTTGAAACAGATTGATTATTCCAAAACAGTCAGCTATCAGGGAATGACTAGCACAAATATTCAATTATGATGCCTATATATTACCCAAAGAAGAAACTTGTCCAAACAATTACTGGTAGAATTACATCCTTAAGTTCAATGCCCAAAAACTTGAGATTGAGCTGTATACAAAACCACCTGTCACACAACAAAGAAGATGATGACATTAAGGTCATTGAAAAGAGAACTCTTAGCACGTATTTAAATAGAGATAGTGTTCAAGTATTTACACTGCTGACTAAACAGAGTGCCTCATCTCATCTGTTAGAAATGGAAACAGACTAGACCATCTCCTCAAATAAACACCCTAAGACAACAATTGGCGAACCTCCACTTCAGCCACATGGATTATTTGAAGAAAAATTTCGCAATATCTCTGATGAATCCATCCCATGGGCAGAAAAATAACTCAGCAACCATAATACAGCAGATTGGTTAATTGTAATCCCATCTGAACCGATGCCATCAACATTCTTATTCTTAAGTTGCTCTGCAAATTTACCCAAACTGTCAAATAGCAATGAGGGATTAGACACAACCCAGGTACCCAAAACTGTGGCACCAAACTCCTTAAAAACATTATTAGGCAATAACATAATTGCCCTGACAAGCTCCCACCTAGGTCCACAGCTAGTGCACAATGTAAGAAGGCCTCCAGCAGCAATGCCACAAATATTTGGATCCAGATCATCACAGCTAAAAAATTTTAAAATGATATTCTCCACCTTAACCTTGGAAACTGCAAGCTCTGATCTCATCAAGGCCCAGAATTTATGCTGCTCCAAAGACTCCCAATTCATTGAATTCTTTATCAAGAGGAAAATGACTTCACCTTTCTCTCCAAACATTGAGAGTATTTTTAACCCAATCTCAACCTGCAAATTAACAATATCAGCATCATCCAACCGACTAACAACTAATTTGATAATGTCTTTCTCACTCACACATACATCAGCAAAATGATGGAACACACAGCAGAATAATAACTTGGCCTTTTCACTATTCCACTGCAAGCATAAAATTAGATCACAGCATAGGAGCTTTGACAGAGATGTGGCCTCTTTATGCAAGATACTTTTACAACACTCAAGAAAACATCGGTAAGCAGCAAAAGCATTTTGTACCAACTTAGTAATAGACTTCTTATCAATCTCAGATATTGGAACAGTGTCAGCTTGAGAATGTTCTACGCTATTATCAAGATAAGAAAAATAACCATCAACATGAAACATCAATAAAGCCATGCCAGAGTCGCACAATTTAATGGAGTTGTCGACCATTGAATCTCCTGAGCAACCTGCTGCATATGCTTCATAAGCTAGCTGTAATGCATAATATAACAAGTAAGCTCCTACAGGAAAACCATTTCTGGACCAGAATAAAAGCATTCCTCGTATTCTCTCATGCTGTGAAAATATGAAAGTACGTGTGATTAAGAATGTGGGTGATCTAATCTCAAAGCCAGGAGCATGACCATCCAGAAAAGCAAATAATTTGCAGCCAATTAATTTAAATTGATCTGCAATTCTTGAGCACAAAATTTCGGGAGAAAATGAAACAAGTGCTGGTGCTTGATCATTAAGATTCACAAATAACAAGAGTATTGTTTCCAGAATTTGCAGACCCAGTGCATCTGACTTCTTTACAGCATTGCCTAGGTTCTGTAACAAACCCTCTATAGCATCAATTTGACTTTCATTGGTGTTAAGTGATGAACATGTGGTTACCAAGCCATTTGAAACAGTAACAGAACTATCAACAGGTTCAGTGCCAAGTCTAACTTCTAACTCAATTCCAGGAGGTTGTCCTAGAGATGGTGCAGGAATTTTTATATAGGGTGGATTTCCCGAACTCAAGGGTGGTACAGAGATATGAGGAACTTGGACTTGCTGTGATTTGTTAATGACTGCAACTTTCCAACATGACAATAACCTCCCAAGTCTCTCTTTCAGAAAAGGAGAAACTGTATCACATGATGTCAAAACATCTAGGGAGCGAACCACTCCACTTTGAACAAGCGCATTGAAAGCTGATGTTAGACCCCTCATAATAACATGGGAACGATCTACATCATAGTTTTCCCCAAGAAGCAACAAAAAGTCAAGAAGAGAGTGGGTCATTTCAATATATTTGGGTATTGAGCAAGTCATTAACAGCATTCCTGGCTCAATATTCATTATATTATCAGTTCTTTCATCAAAGAACAGCCAATCATAAAATAAAGCCAACTTCACGTTGGCTCGTACATAATTCTTTCTACAAGTTTTCAGCAGCCAGCCTATCACAGCCCATCTTGGTATGATGCCTGACTGGATAATCTCATTAGATGGATGATGTGCACAACATATAAATCTAACAATATCAACTATGAGAGTCTCTCTCTCTGGTGCAAAAAGAAACTTCTTGGCAAACCATGACTGATGCCGCTTTTGACTCCCAAACTTCACACATGTGAGTAAAAACCTCAACTGGGTTTCCATCTCTGGAGTGATCCGAAGCAGAAAATATCGACTTGAAGTCCTGCAGCTATACAATTGAGAAACATCTGAAAAACCATGAGTCTTAAACTCTCCTGGGTTCAGCACCAAGTCTTTCCATATAGTTCGAAACGCAGGCACATGAACCAAATCTTGCAGTAATCTAATGAGATCCCTCCCAATTTTAATACACAACTGAAATTGCTCCCTCAACATCTTGATACAAAACTCAATCTCCATTTGTTTCAATGAATCCAGTTTTGGATTGCTCACCCTGCAATGATCAGCTAGCAATCTAAGATACACATACAGTGCACTCGTCAAAACCAGTGGCTCTTCTTCTAGTAAACACTGCCAATTGCTCAGGAAAAGGCTAACCAACTCAAAACACAACCACAAATTCCCATCACTAAAATCCCCACCAATAATCTGCCTCAACAAAGACACTAATAAACCATCAAAATCTTCTCCTAAAACACCAACCATTTCTTTAACAACCCATATCAACTGCTCCTTAACTGAATCAACAAGCTTAGCATACAAATCACTAACGATTTTGGCAACTAAACTAACAAAAAACACATACCCATCAGTTACAATAGCGTGAAGATACTTAATGTGGGTTTGGGCAAACTGGGATTCAGTTAAAACCCCATAAAGGATGGCACGATTTAGCTGTAAATATTCTTGTGGGCTAGGGATATCCATAGGAAAAGGGGGTCGTATTTTAGGTTCAAACTCCTCAAAGGCTTGCCTCAGAGATAATTCAAGGTGGCTTTTAGCTTCATAGATACCAACTTTTAGTAGCTTCGAGGCCATAATATGCAACGCACCTAATGCAATAACATCAAAGATAGAATTGAAGTGGCAATATAAATAAATAGAACGTAAGACGAGCATAAGTGACACATGTTAAAGCTTACCTAATACGTGATGGAGAAAGGGCAGGAGAGATGAAAAGGATTTAACTGAATCTGAATTGGGCAGCAATCAATGTCGACAAGCAAAGATTTTGCTATTTCTTCCTCCGCTGCACTCTTGTTGAACACAGAATTCGATTGTTAAGGAGTTTGTCATATAATTGAAAGAATATATATGAGTTTAGCCAAGGCTGTTTTGACGATGACCTGCATAAATTAAGATGGACCAGCGGCAGTACTTTTAGAACAGGAAAGCCAAAAATAAAAATAAGATGAGAAGAAAATGAACACCCAACAGAACATACAGATAATAGCGTTTATATTAAGGTACCTAATATCTCTATAAAGAAGATGAACAGTTCACAGCTGCCATTACAGTTGAAGACAAGTTTATGACACAGGTAGAGGCTGCCCAGCTAATGAAAGTCCAGCTGCAAAAGCGAGTCAGTAATTGTAAATAGATTTGATTTCTTCAGCTGTCAGCTGATGAAAGATAAATTAATACACTACCACTTAAACTGATAGAAGGATACATTACATTGATAAAACAAATACTTCAGATCCCCGAGATTATTTCTTTTTAGCAAAAATCATAATCCAATTGAAAGAAAATGGAAAAGAGAAAAGAGCTGGTTTTGAGCAATGGTATTAAAATTAGACCGAATAAAGAAGTAGGAAGGCAAAGGAGTCATGGTTGGTGTAATGTCCCAAGGGATATATCGGTACTTAATTATAAATGTATTAGGGATGTGATCGGAATTAATGTAAATGATAAGGGCAATTTTATAAAATTATCAATTTAAGGGCACATATGCATTGTTAGAAAAGTAGTAGGGCTTGATTGAAAATTTTAAATTATCATCATATCAAACGTGAGAATTGAGGAGAGATGAGGGAATAAGGGGTAAATTTTTAATAACTTGGCAAGTGGCTCAATGAGAAGTGGACATTTGTTATTCTAGAAAAAGGGAGAAGGAACATCAGATAATAAAAGAAAAAAATTTGGTTTTTATTTGAGTTGGCCGGTCACCCAAGAACCCACTTCAGCCATCTTCTTCTTCTCAAAAAGACTTATTCCATCAAAGAAAATTTCCAAAATTCAGCCACATAGCTTGGGAGAGAGAGAATTTAGTGGTATGTCTCTTAAGGTGATAATTGTTTCTCTTGTTTCTCTTATTCTTCTATAAGTTTATAGTGATGGGAATTTAATGATTTGAATGGGTGTTTATATGTGAGTACTCTTATGGAGAAGGAAGAGAAAGAGCAAGAAAAAGATGTAGAAAGATACGAGAGTTTAAAGAAAGTGATTGGAATATCAATAAGGTATGGGAGTTATATTATTGTTCTATGTGTTTATAGTTGAAATAAATTGTTATATGTGCTTTAGATGATCTATAGTCGATATTTAAGTGAAAAATTGAATGTATAATGTATGAGAAAGATGATTTGTGCTTTAAGAAGAGATAAGGTGAAAATCTGTTCAAGGTTCACTTGAACCAGTTTCAGTGTAAAGTGCATAACTCTTTTAGTAGATGTCTGATTGATGTGATTCCAGTTGGATATGAAAGATAAGACATAGATCTACAACTTTGTAGAGAACCCGAAATCTAAATATATCTCTAGAGTGTCCGAAAATGAGCTTGAAGTGGACAGACCCCTGCTATCCATCACCTAGGAACAATTTGTAATGTTTTAGTGATATCTTGAGATTTAGAAGTCAGAATTGAGTGATTTTTTATGTTTTAGAAATTAGAGACATAGTAGAACAACTTTGTAGAAATTTACTTTCCCTGAAAATGACGTTTTATAGGTCAAAAATGGCATAGAAGTAGAACCTGAAAATCTATCTTTGAATGGTTTGGACCTCACGGTTACTAGGATTTTGGTAGTAACCGTGAGGTACCCCAGTTTTCAGTTCAGACCCTAAAGAAGACTTACCTTACGGTTACTAAGCTTTTCATAGGAACCGTGACCCCTTTAAAAAGTATAGACCAAGGTTATTACACATCTGGTAATGACCGTGAGGTAGTATGATGCTGTCTAGAGCCAAAGGACGACCTAGGTCACGGTTACCATGATTTTGATAGTAACCGTGAACCTTATTTCATGTTTGAGCCACGGTTACTAAGATTTTGATAGTAACCGTGACCCTGTCCTGTCTTTCTTGAACTTGATTTTAAAGTCTCAAATTGTTATTAAAGCATATTTAAGTCTTTCTAAACACTTTTAGAGTGTTTTAAGTGTAAAAACAAGAATAAGAAATTATATGAAATGAGTGTATAACATAATAAATTAGTGAAATAAAGTTAAAGATTAAGCCTTAAAACATAAAAATTTGTACAAGTAATGAATGAGAGTGAACATGATAAATGATAAGTATAATGTTACAAATTGTATGACAAATAATAATTATATTAATGTTAATTTTTAAGTGTATTTGAAGTTTAAGTAAATATAAATTGTTCAGTGATTTTGTTGCATGCTCTATTTGATGTGTTATCTCTTTGAATCTAAATGTATTAAGTGTGATAACTTTGAGTGATTAAAAACTATTTATAAGCCTGAATTTCACATAGTAGTGGATAGATAGGCATGCTTATAAAAGGGATAGCGATCGCAGCTGCAAGTGTTGTCACCAAAATGTGACTAGTGTAGTGTTTGATACCTTTTGGTATCTAGTGAACCGAGACTTTTATATCTCTAGTGTTTGATACTGCTTTTTAGTATCGAATGTTTGTACCCGTATCCACCTTTATGAGAATTCAGACAATGTAAATGATTTGATGGATGAATAATGATAAGTGATTAATAGTGTAAATATTATTGTACTTAATGATAATGTTAGTGCTTTTCAGTGAATATTGAAGTGTAAGTGAAAAAAAAAAATGTATTGTGATTGTTATTGAGTGTATAATTGCTATTGAGTGTGATTGATTGCATGTACTGAATAAGAGTGACATGTTATTATGTTGTATGTATTGATATGTTATATTGATTGTGTTTGCGACTTCGAGATAACACTTGAATTTGAGCTTACCACTCCTTTGAGATTATTTTGCATTAAAATCTTAAGTATACTTCCATCTGTGAGTTTAGATTCATAGAAGGAGATTTACATTATAATAATAAAAGTGTGTTTAACAAGTCTTATGGCCTGCTAACCTGTTTTCATCCAAATAATGAGAACGGGAAAATGCAGGGTGAAAAAACAACCATAAAGTATCTATCATTAGCTTCATAATCACTATATAAAATGACACATGTAACACGCAAAACTATAATATCATAAATTAAGCAAGTGAAATATGGAGGCAATGCAAAAATCTAATAGCAAGGTTCACGGCTCAATGTGTGTCCCATCCTTATACATATCCCATTTTGTATTTTGTGTTTTGCTTAATTCTCACCAAACCCACTATTATTAGATACACTTGGTCAACCTAGGATTTTTCTGTATAAATATATATGCTTACCAATTACTATTTTATTTTACTTCACTTGCTAATTTCACTCAAGTCTATACATATTTATGAATCAAAACAATAAATTAAACTATAAGAATTAATATAACTCTATTCCATAAACAAACAGCTAATTAATATTATTATTAATTCAATTTATAAGTAATAGTATGTGAAGTGTATAAACACTTGGGAATTTCTCCTCCGTCAATTCAATTTTTGCTACTTGCTCCTAATTCATTTATAACAAAATTAGCTAGGGACAATGTTCTACTTCAAATGTATTAAAACAACATAGATGTGGATATCTAAACGAAATTGCTAAAGATTATATTTTCTAGGTAAGTACACAGAACAGAAACTAATTAAGGATTATTTTGTAGATAAATACACTTTATCAATATAGAATAACCTCAATTACTTCCAAGTACCACTTTATCAATATAGAACAGAAACTAATTATGGCCACTATATGTATTGTTAATTAATTATGATTATCACCATCACCAAATATATGAAGATCAGAAAGAAATAATAATGCCAAACAATCAAAAACATCCGAGCAGATTAGGAACCCAGCACTAGTCAACCCATCAAAGCAATAACCAACCTAAATAACTGCTGCATTTTCAACAAACCCAGCAGTAGCAAAAGACAATAAAACTAAAGAATACAGTAAACCAGACACTTTAAAAAAAATTATACAGATAGTCATATTCTCAAAATTATAAATGGCATGGTTTTCGGAACTAGATACTAACAAATACTAATAGCCCAAACAAAAGCAACCACAGTAATCACAGTAAATCAAGTGATAAATGACAGCTACTTCCATCCAACCCGCAAATCAAGTGAAAAAATCAAAATTTGATACCAAAAAACAGAAGCGAAAACAGCTGTTGAAACTTAAAAAAAATTCAACAAACAACAAACAGAAAAGAAAAAAAAATGATCATAATCCGTTATAATTGATCACAATTGGCAACATATTTCTCACATTTGGATGCAAAAAAAAGATAAATAAATAATAGATAGGCAAAAAAAAAAAACATTAACCGGAATGTGTAGACGCCAGCAAGAGAAGCGGTGGTGGTGCGGCTTGGAGAGGCGGTCGCCGTCAACTATCAAGAAGTGCGGCGAAGGCGGCTGTCTCTTTCTCAGTCGTCCAGCGAGTGCAGAAATTTCCAAACGAAATGAAAATGGAGTAAATGGAATCTGCCCCAATCTGGAACTGGGTTTTGAAATTTTTTTTTCAAACGACAGCGTTTTGTGTTTTGGGACAAAAACCGGGAACGATTCTCCAGTTCTATCCGGTTTTTAGCTCATCCGGTTTTTATATATTATTCTAACCGGATCCCGGTTCCCATTAAACTGATTCGACCACCCATTCCAATCCGATTTTAATTATCATCTAAAAGGAAAGATTTAGAAATCATACCCGACAGGTTCAAATAATAATAAAGGCTTAAAGCTAAATTTCCCTTTTTTTTCTTTTTTTCAAGTGAATTTCCATTTTACGGAGATTGAAAACAAGTATACAAAAAATTTTGGATGGGATGACAAGCCAAATCTCTTTAATAAAAATAAAAATCCCACATTCAGAAGATGGAAAAGTATATTATTACTAACAATCAGAAAAATTTCTCATTTGTTAAATTTCCAAATTTTAATTTACATTATGCTTGAATAGAAATGATTATTGTACTATACCATATAAGTTACCGTAAAATACATAAAGTGTCAGAGGAATAAATAGAAAGGCCAAAAAGAGGATTATAGTTAAATCGGTCTGATTTTAATAAATTTGGTTTGGTTTTGAGCTTGTAAAGGAAATTAGAGTAATACCTTGAATTTAAAAAAATAAAATATTGGTTTTGAGTTTGAAAAGCAAATTAGAGTAATACCTTGAAATTAAAAATAAAATATTCCATTACCAATAATTAACCCTTTAAAATAGAAATAGTTATTTTACAGTTAAATTGGTTTGATTTTAATAATTTTAGTCGGTCTGATTTTAAAACCATATAAAATCATAACTCATCGCAAGAGGAATAAAATAGAGAGACTAAAAGAAGATTAATTGGTCTGATTTTAATAACATTTTAGAGTGATAATACCTTGAAATTGAGCTTGGAAATAAAATTAGAGTAATCCCATTAAATTAAAAATTCTAAAAACCTTGAAATTGAGCTTGGAAATAAAATTAGAGTAATCCCTAGAAAATAAAAATAAAAAACTCCGTTGCTGGGAATCGAACCCGGGTCTCCTAGGTGAAAGCCAGACATCCTAACCGCTGTACGACAACGGAAGGCGTTGTTTTTCTTTTTCTTTGGACAAAAAACAAAGGTATTCCAAATTTTGAATTTTATTGTAACAAATTATTTTATAAGGTATGAACAAAAATGCCCATAATTTTACCATTGTTCCATGCCAATTTTCTCTTTTTCTTTTTTTTTTAGAATATTGGACTGTTATAAATACTATTAAATTCATTCTTTCAATCTATACCATTAAACAATAATTTTACAATGAATCTAAAGTTAGCACAAACATTGAATTTTGATAATAATTTTTGAATTAATAAGATTGTAGTTATTTTATTTCAGAACAATTGTCCAAGTCACTTCGAATAAGTTTTTTCTATTTTGGATTTTTTCAATTATTATGTTTCAGGTCATTTTTAGGTCAGATAACCTCATTTTTTAGATATTTTTTCTGGATGCCACATCAAAATATCCACGTAAAAATTCAATTTAAGATATTTTTGTCTTCCGTAATTTTTTTTTTTTTAACTTTCTTTACTTTTTTCAAAGGGAGAATCCCTGTGTCTTTGAGTATTTTATCTTGGCCTAATATGCAATTTTATACTTAAAATTTAAAAAAAAAAAACAATATTACCCATAAAATTTACTTACGTGCAATATTTTCATGTATATTTTCAAAAATGTGCAATATAGCCCTATGCCCAAATATTTTTGTCAGTTTAACCAAAAATTATCAGTTGACTGTTTACGTGGACATGTCATCTAATGTCGATGTGTGTGTCCACGTAAGCGGTAAAATGACGATTTTCGGTCAAACTGACAAAAATATTAAGGCAGGGGCTATATTATACATTTTTAAAAATATTTGAAGGAATATTGTATGCAAATAAATTTTAGAAATAATATTGCTCTTTTTGAAAAGTTTCAGGGGTAAAATTATACATTAAACCTTTAATCTTTATTTGCAATGGATTTTTTGACGACTTCGAGGCCGAAGCACCTCGGAGAACTTATCTTCAAAGGGATTTAATTTATGTACTTTTATTTATTTTATTTATTATTATTTTATTTATCTTATTGCTTATTTGAATTTATTTTGGGATATACAATAATTTAGTAATAAATAATTATTATTTTATTTTTCTATTTTGGATTTTTTCAACTACTATGTTTCAGGTCGTTTTTAGGTCAAATAACTTCATTTTTAAGATTTTTTTTCTGGATGTCACATATAAATATTCATGTGAAAATTCAATTTAAAGATATTGTTGTCTTCCGTAAATTTTTTTAACTTTTTTTTTGAAAGGGAGAATCCTTGTTCCTTTGAGTATTTAATCTTGGCCTAATATATAATTTTGCCCTTGAAATTTTTCAAAAAAAGCAATATTACTTCTAAAATTTACTTGCATGCAATATTTCCCCGAATCTTTAAAAAAATATGTAATGTAACCCCATGCCCTAATATTTTCATAAGTTTGATCGAAATTTATCAGTTGACTGTCTACGTGGACATGTCATTTGATATCCACGTATGTGTTCACGTAAGTGATCAACTAATAATTTTCGGTCAAACTGATAAAAATGTTAGGACAAAAATTACATTACACATTTTTTGAAATATTCGGAGAAATAGTACACGTAAATAAACTTTAGGGACAACATTACTCTTTTTGAAAAATTTCAGGGATAAAATTATATATTAAGCCTTTAATCCTTATATGTAATGGACTTTTTGGAGACTTCAAGGCCGAAGCACCTTGCAGAACTTACCTTCAAAGGGATTTAATTTATGTACTTTTATTTATTTATTTATTTATTTATTATTTTATTTATCTTATTGCTTATTTGAATTTATTTTGGGATATGTAATAATTTAGTAATATATTATTTCTGACACATTGACATAAAAATTAACTTAAAATCATTTTTACTATTTAAATTGGATTTTCTTAATAAAATGGCCCAATGTCCAATTTGCAACTCAAAATCATACATAAAGGGAAGAATCCTTGTTTTCCTACAATTTGGATCACTCATCCCGCGTTTTTTAAAACATCCAAGGATTCTTTCTTATTTTGTAAATATGCACGAGGCAACTAATGTTCACACCTTAAATAAATACCTTAATTTATATAGGGTATACACGGTATGGTACAATTCGAATCAGATTTACAAATCTCTGTATTACCTTAAAATTTTAGATATTTTAAAAATAAGTATTGTAATTATCTTGAAAATTCGGGATAATTATGTACAGTTATGTAAAAATTCAGTACAGTTTGATATGATTCTTCGGTTCTTTCGGTAATAAACAATACAGTACAATATAATTGATCAGTATTTCGGATAATTCAATATTTTTAAAATTTTACAAAATAAATTTACAAAATAATAAATATAAATACAATTAAAATATTTCAATAAGTATAATTAAAGTTTAAGTCAAAGTACATTAATTAAAAATTAACATTCAACAATTTTCCTCTACATAATATTGACATTGATTTTAGAATCTTGAGGAATATCTAAAAAAAATAATACAAATTTTAAATAAGTAGATCACAAAAAATATAAGAATTAAATACAAAATTTAAAAATTTATTTAAATATAATAATTACCTCATTCAAACTTTTCAAAATTTGCGTTTGAAGCCTCTAAAGCCAAAAGTATAGCCGATCTTAATCAGTTTTTGCAACAAATAAGAATATCGTATGTAATTGAAGTTAAAAAAAACCTTCCAAATTTGTCTAAAATTCTTTCTCTAGTGTTAAAAGTTGATTCAGAGGCTAGAGTCGAGCATTGAACAACCAAGATATCTCTAGCAACCTTAACCAAAATTGAATAATTTGGCTAATTTATCTTCCATCAACTTAAAATATCAAAATCAGGAGAATTTTTTACTAATTTATCTCCTTTAACTAGGGGTGAACATGGACCAGTTAACCGATCCATTAATAATTTTATTAAATTAGTATATTAATTTTGCTTAACCACTATATCAGTTTCGATTTTTAACTCAATTTTTCGGATCGATTTATCGGTTAATAACTAAAAAACTTTAATATATAAATTTAATAAGTTATACAATTTGTAATATTATTTTTAATATTTAAAAATGTATTAGAAATGAAAAAATACAAATTAAATACAACATTCATTAAAAAATTAAAATAAAAATAAAATTTCCATAATTAAGTATAAAAATTAAATATATTCAATATGAAACTAACAACAAAGTACTAATTAATCACATATAATAATAATAATAATAATAATAATAATAATAATAATAATAAGAAGAAGAAGAAGAAGAAGAAGAAGAAGAAGAAGAAGAAGAAGAAGATAATTTTAATGTTTATTTATTAAAAATATGTATTTTAATAATATTTTACAAATTTATATATGATAATATTTATAAATTACATAAATATTGAAAAATATAAGTGTAAAATTTAAAATATAATTTATAAATAAATATATATATATATATATATAATCGGTTCGATTTTGAATTGATTAACCGTCAATTTTTAAAAATAAAAATCATAAACCTAAAAGTTTGATTCAATTTTCCTAAAATTTGGTTCAATGTTGAATCGATTAACCGAAATTTTGGCTTTTTTTTGCTCACTCCTACCTTTAACCATCACTAATTTTTTTAGACTACAGAAATTAAAGAACTAGTCAAAACAATACACATATATCAGTTACAAAAGAAAAAAGTCATAGGAGTCTCTGCTATAATAAAGTAAGAAATTTAGGAGTGAAATTCCAGTGCCTTTTCACGTAAGAATTTTAAGACCACTAACAGAGCAAAAAGAAAAAAAAAATTAATATCCAAAAACTGCAACAATAAATAATATTCGAAGCACTAACCCATTCTAACATTCATTTTCTTGTAACATTATCCATGTGAACGTTAATAATATTTGAAAAAAAAAAAAAGAAAAGTAACTTGAGTTAGATCTATTTAATTGAAAAATAAGGTGAAAAAGGAAATTATATCCAAATCAGGAATAAATAATCTCCTAAGATATAAAATTAATTGGATACCGTTAACTCAATGAATTATTAAAACATATTCATAACATCTTGTTATTGAAACAGGGGAGCAAACATCTTGCTAAATCCTTTTGGACAATAATAGAAAGGATAAAAAAAAAATTATAGCAACAGAGTCATAGAACTTTATTCCTTTATGATAAAGATAGATAGTTTGAAGCTTTTATAATCATATTAATAAGATAATAAATTTTTTTATGTTAACAAATAGAAAAATCAAATTAGTTAGGCTGTTAATTTCCAGATGCGTAATATTTTTCACGCACCTATTTTTTTGGTTTCTAAACCAATGTTGTTATTAGTAATAACATCTTGTTCATCAATAGTTATTTAATGATAAAACCTAAAATGGTTTTTCTGTAGGAGGGAAAATGGCAGCTAATGTGTCCCGACGGATAACTGAGTTATCTGTAAAAGGAGAACTGGCAGTTGACGTTACCGATCGGATAATTGGATCTGTAAAAAGGAGTGTCCGGTTGGAACCAGTCTTTAGCACTCCGAAGCTCAAGTCAGTGATTTTTAGAGAAAGAGTGCTTGGATAGAGAGTCTCAGATATTCAATACCTGATGCCATTGTGTTTTTGCCTATTTATATGAGGTCTTTGGAGGGGTACTTGAGTACCTTGGGAGGTGATAATTGTCAGTCAAAGTAGGTAAGCAGCGATGTGACAGGAAGTAGATGGAGGTATGGGAGTTGGTTTATGTCAGTGGGCTAACATGACAAGTTGTCCCATTAGTCCGATCGAACATTACTCTTTCTTGATTTATCTTCCAGCTCATGCCTTGTCTTTTTGCTACTGGCCTTAGGCCCTATCAAACATTGTTGGGCCACGCTAATTGGGCCTTTAAGAATGTATTTTTCATAGTTATCACTTGTCCCTCCTTCGAAGGGTCCGATCGAGAGATTTTTCAATTTTTTGGGGGGGACTTTTGAATCAACTCGAATTTGATACGTCATGTCTGTTCATTTTGGATAGGCGTTATGTATTTATTATTGGTGCGCATGTCAAGGGCAACGCTTCATTCTTCGTAACCACCCTTAATGAGTTGGAGGCACGTGGCGATCATCCAATGGATAAGCGTTTGTAGTATTCTAGAAGCATTTTGCTTATAAATAGGCATTCTTATGGTGATTTTTCTTATTTTTAGTGGTTCTTAGCGAAGCTCTGCCAAATTTTCTGCGTGAACTTTGCTATTTCAGCGACTTGGACTTTGCCCTTTTAGCAACTCCATAATTTTTGTAAGAATACCCAAGTAAGTAATCGACCCTTGCCTTTGATCTCTCTTCCTTATTCATAACTTCATAATGCCATTATTTACTTCTCTCCCTTCATTGAGACAACTTTGAGTAGCAACCGGCCTATAGCTAGGAGTTTCCTTGAAGTCTATAAAGATTGTGAGGCCATGGCTCATCCTTCAAAACTTGTAGGGGAGGCAGTGACTAAGATTTTTCTTTCTCGAAATAATCTTCCCACAGAAGTCTCTGTGATGGCTTGGGCTTTTAGTCGTGAGAATAATGAGTAGTTCATTTATTATTTATGGAGTTTGGGCACGAGGTTGAGGTTTTCCTTTGATACTTTTGGGATTATAACTCTCAAATGTTACAGAATTGCCCCTAATCGGCTTCGTCCGAATAAATGAAGAACAGTATTCTATTTCAAGATCCTCTGTGAGATGGAGAGAATGACGCTAGCCTTGGATTTTTTTTTGAGGAAGCTATTCGATGTGCCGTCATCTCTGAAAGGTTTGAGAGATCAAGCGGCCGGTCAATTTGCTTATGAAACTTTCGGGCAATCCGATCGCAGACTTGAACCTCGACGCTGCCATTGACGTGGAGCTGGATCGTTGTAATCGGAGTGTGGGAGAAGCACACATATATATAATTATGCATTGCAAGTTTATGAAAAATATATCAACTGGAGAAATACTTATCTTTCATTTTCATAATGCAGCTGCGAATGTGATGGCTAAAGGAGACGATGTCGCCAATCAATTAGCCGATCGAGCCAAGGCGAGAATTGAAGCAGATCGTGCTGCCAAGGAAGAAAGGAGAGCTAAAAAGAGAAAGCTTGTGCTCTCTTCAGAAGCTCAAGCTTCCAATCCTTCTGCGAATATTTCCACTGCTGCTTCTAGTGATGTCGCAGCTCCTGTTGCCTGCCCTTCTCAAACCCCTCCGGGGTCCTCATCCGATCGGCCATTGCCCGAAGATCATTCCCATAGGCATTTGTTTGCTAGAGATAAAACTGACTCCGAAAGGGAGCAAATAGCTCAGGATCGGGGAAAATTAATTCAGGCAAACACGGCCGCAATGGATGAAGATGCCCAAAGGAGGATCAAGGAGGCGGCCAGAAAGAAAATTGATGACCTGGTAGCAGCGATAGATGCATGGGTTGCCGCAAGAAATGAAGGATTCGTCCCAAATGTGATCGCAAGAATTGCCGAAGGGCGAGCCTCATCACTAGGAGAGGTTTTGAAAAATCACTTCGGTGACGGCTGGTATATCGACAATAAGGCCATATCAAACTATTTATGCCGGGGTATGCTTCAAGAGGGCGATTTTAAGGCACTCTATTGTTAGTTTCATATTGAATATATTTAATTCTTATAATTAATTATAAAAATTTTATTTCATTTTGATTCTTTTTATAGATATTGTATTTAATTTGTATTTTTTTTCATTTCTAAAACATTTTTAAGTATTAAAAATAATATTATAAATTATATAATTTATTAAATTTATATATTAAAATTTTTTAGCGGTTAACTAATAAACCAATCTGAAAAATCGAGTTAAAAATCGAAATCGATATAGCGGTTAACCGAAATTAATGGACTGATTAATAAAATTATTAATGGACCAGTTAATGATCACCCCTACAGGAAGATCCAAATTCGTGTAGAGACCTAGATTTATGTATGACCATTTCTTTATTTCCTTCTGTTAGACGATTTGCTCATGTAATAATTTAGTTTAACTTATTTATTTACTTTACAGCTTTATTTATGTGATTGATGTGTTTATTTATTTATATTTAATGCATCGTGTGAGATGGGAGATAAATGATTAATACTAAAAACTTAATTATAAACACCTAATCGAGGTATAAGTAAAAATGATGTCCCGAACACCATCTTTAGTCTGGGCATCAAAGGTTAGAATCATTTCCCAACGTTCTGTTGGGTGGTAACTCTATGATACCTTCCTCTTAGGCATATTTAGACGCCATTATAGGTTAACCACCAACAATAGGATTAAGGTATCCCAAGATATAACACCCTATACCCGGTCTGGTAAACAAACCGAATATGGATGTCACAAATCGGTCTTTACTCTGAATATCACTAAACCATGATAATTAATGCTTAAATTATCAATTTCTCATTTCTTACTCTAAATTTTCTAAAAAATTTTGCAGATGCTCCCCTAAATATTCATAGCCTCCTGTAGATAAAATACAAAACAACACTTCAACAATTTAATTATCCAGATCCACAACCTCAATCAAACTCTTACACAAAATTTTTCCATCCTCCTTAATAATAATTAAGCTAATCTATCTATCACTATATCACCAGTTCAAAACTCAAATATTTTATTCTCAATAACATTTACACAAAGATATTATCACAGGTCTAAGCTAATATCACAACATCGAATTTCAACTAAATACTCACAAATCTATACTTAAATTATACAATTTATCACCTATGTACATGCCAAAGTTTCAATATACAAAAAATAACATAAGTAATTTGATCTTTATTCTTGATCATCACCCTTTTAGCTGCAACAATCTATGAAGGTTACTTTCCTTTGTGTTGAGAAGACTGAATGTCGAATCAACCTACGCGTGAAAAAGAAAAATCACGCGCTAAGCTAAAAGCTTAGTGGTGACTACCAATTTTACTTCACAACTGATGTTACATAAAACAATGTATTCATAATTTCCGCACACACTTACCACTTTGAAAGATAACTATCAAGCAATTTACTATTTGTGCTTTATCTAATTTATAATCATTAAAGCACAGTTAGCATCTCAGTCCATATGGTATTTTTTTATAATTCATATTAATATATATGCACGTATACTATATTGTAACAAATACTTACGTTCAGTGTAAACATATATATATATATATATATATAATTCTATACGTCTGGTTTATCGTTCACATGTACTACTGATTAAATAACATTTCCTAGTTTATTTATATAGATTTATTAAAATTTTACGGAACAAATTTTCTTAAGTCACACTCATATATGTACACATTTATATGTTTAATTATCATAACATTTAATACTCAAACGAGATAAACAGTTAATTTGAGTGTCAACCCCTAATATCAGATTGATACTTTATATAATCCAAAAGTTTTAGTATATCACTAAATCCCCATATGTTGCATTCATATATTTGTTACATTATACATATCATAAGGTATTTTTGTAATTTACTTTAATATTTATACTATACTAGTCACTTCTTAACATAAGAAGTTGATAATTATATATATATATATATATATATATATATATATATATATATATATATATATATATATCAACATTGTTATTCAATCTATGACTGATGATACTTTACTAAGTTAATTTATTTCACTTTTCATTTTATTTCACCTTTACTCCATTTACATAAATGATTACGATTTCGCCCCTAGTTATCAATAGTAGGACACCATGAACCGGATAAGCGAATAAGAAAACCCAGACAATAAGAATGTCCGTACCGCAGGGGGGTATGCGGCTACTCCCGATATATCTATAATGAGCTAGCTAACATAATATTCCACATTTTCCAGAATAGTAACAGAAATACCCATACAGAAATAGAACACCACGGGATAAGTGCCCCTATGGCTAGCCATACTATCCTAGAGTCCCGGTTACCCACTGAATACTAAGGGCATTCAAATATTTTGGTATCCTTATATTTTATATAGATCATCGTTCTTAGCATAATATATATTAATTACATTATGTTGTAAACCATTCTTACAGAAGCTCGATACTTAATAACTTTTGGCACATATGTGTTTAATGTTATAACATAGATCATATCACTTAAGCACTCATTTAAGTCATAATGTAATCAATTTATACTATCATGCATATAATGAATTATTGTCACAATACCTATTTAAGGTACCCATATGCTAATCATATGTTTGTTTAACCATTTAAGACTTACAGTTAATATAAATTGTTAAAATAAGTTCAAGGTCAATGCCCATAATCTACACAACTGATATATCATGAATGTCAGAGGTCGCATACCTTATAATGGTCATAAGTTGAATCATAAAAATATTCGACTAAAAGTATTTAAATATGCCTTTTCAAAATAAACATAACAGTTGTAAATAATTGTCTTAAATCTCAATTTTTTATATGTATATATATATATCCCTACAAATTCACTCAACTTACATCTTATATATTTTGCACATCCTCTATGTAATACTTTTGTTTATTAGAATAATCCAAATATTTTTATTTATAAAACAGACTGAAATAGTAATATATATATATATATATATATATATATATATATATAATCCAGAAGAATTACATTCTTATAATCCAAATGATTAAGTTCTTTCAACCACATAATTTACATATTTAGTACAAATTAATCCGCTAAAATAAAGTTTAACAATGTAAACCTTATAACTTATTAGCTTAAGAAAGTTTAATTAAATTACTTCTTTGAACTAAAATATATGAGTAAATAGTTATCACACCCATAAATCTAATATAGCTTCTTATTAAATCAAATTTTAACAATAATACTAATTGGTTATGTAGGTTAGGCATACAAAAATTTTAGTTTATGGTTGGATGCAATTAACTTAATATTGCAAGGGAGTTTCTAATTAAAATAAATCTCTTTTATTTATTACAAGGTCTATTACTTACGTTATATATATACCCATAACACAGTTTCATTTATCGTATAAGTTATATATATGTAGCTCCATTTACTTCAATGTGTAATTCCATTTAAGTTTTCCTAGTTTATTTTATTAACTAACCCAAAGAAAGTCTAAATTTATTTAAGAGTAGACATCAAACACACAAAAATTTCTATTTGAAATTCTTATTTCCCAATTATATTATATTATTCTTCCGGTATAAGTTTTGATAGTTCACTAGCTTGCTTAATATAATAAATCAGTTGCGAATAAGGGCTAATTAGGAAATTTTAATATAAAACAATCATTCAATCCGTTTTATTACCAAAAATTTAACTTTGCAGGTTACTACCCTTAGCATTACCATTAAATCAAATACTTCAATTCATGAAACCATAATCGATACTATTAGAGTTAACTGAATACAATTCCATATCCACAATTTCATTTTATTTGCTTACTTAAAGAAGGAACATAATTCTTATAACAATACGACTTACTTAGTTTACATTCTTTCCATTAGACCGTATATTTTAAATCAAAATCATTATTTCTTATTGATGGTTAATCAATTTAAATAACTCACCTTACTAATTTCCTAATATTACAACATTTCTAATTTCCTAATATTAAAACTATAGGCTTATCACACATATCATACTGTAATAATTTAACACCTAAATTTCAATTATATTATGTTAAATTTATTAAAGGCTTCTAATACCTCTCTAATAATTACATTTTCATACTTTTCATATCTTATTACTTCTAGTTAAACAAGAACACAAAAAGGGTTAATAATACCCTGCAACTAGCTTCTTTAGGCAACAATTAATAATAATTGCAACCACATTATGCCAATATTCAAAGCAATTCAACCACTATTATATGTACCCAAAAATGCTATATAACTTGAAACACACACAAAAGCAAGTCATTTGATTCAAAACAAATTAAAACTTCTAAGCAAAAATTCATATTTCATTGAAATAAATTAGATGGGAAGCAAATTTGGTAGTCACATACCATCCGATGTCGAATTCTGTATTTTTCGCCCATTTTATCCATTTTTGTGCTCACTGGACCGTCGCGGAGCCTCACCGGAGCTTTATCGGAGGCACATCGAAGATGCACGATCGGCATCAGAATGGAGTTCACATCACCCCAAACCTGTTGGCGATCGTCACGCACCTTACCACCGTCCTATTCCGTTGAAAACCACACTGAAAGGTCACGATCACCAAATCTCCGATCTGCTTGACGCTGGCGAGTGGGGAGGAGCGAAGGGCACGGAAAGGTGCAACTCACTGTTGGAAATTCATCGGTAGTAGTCGTGTCAATAACAGCCATCGTCGCTCGCTTGATGACGGAGGACGGACACTGCACAGTGGCCAGGAGAAGGGGGAAGCGACGGCAAGGTCACCGTTGATTGGCACCGTCGGTCAGCTCCCTTTGCCCCCCGATCTCCCTTATCTCCTTGATCTCCCTTATCTCCTCTTCTTTCTTTTCTATTTCTTTTTTTTATGGCCACATATTTTGTTGCCCTAAATATCTAGAGACCTCCATTATTATTATTATTATTATTATTATTATTATTATTATTATTATTATTATTATTATTATTATTATTATTATTATTATTATATATTTAATAATTCTAAAGATCTGTAGAATATTATCTCTTTAATACTATTATTATTATTATTAGTATAATTATTAGCTTACTAAATAAAATCGGGATGTTACACAAGATGCTGTTTCATGCCTTTTTTAGGCCTGAAACTTGGTGAATTGGGTTGAACCCTTTTTTTAGTGTGAAATGGCCAATCTACGAACTTTACGAACCTCGTCTGGTCTTGGACCCTAAAAGAAGGCCTCCGCTAGCCATTTGGATTCTAGTGGGGTTTAGCATACATCATAAATGTTGTCTAATCCTATGTGAAGAAGTACTCTATCATAAGAAAGGTTGACTTTAGGCTTTTTGAATCTAAAGCAAACATATTGGGTTTTGAGGTGTGCTAAGGTTGAAAATGGGTGCAAATGGAGGTTAAGAACAATGGGGAAGAAGTCCTTTTTGGATAATTACAAGGTTTAAAAATCCACACACATATATTTCTTCCAATCTTTCATAAGATCATAGACAATTAGACTCACAAATTATATGCAATTGCATTATGGGGATGGTCAGTAAAAATACAACCTTACCTATTGATGTTATTATTGCTATTATAAGGGAATAATTTAGGTTTGAGTTGGTAATAAGGGCAGTAAAGGTTATTTTTAGAAATTACATTGAGATTTTTGAAAAGTTGTTGAGGCTTTTTTATTTACTTTGTAGCATTAGAATCCAGGGACTATTTATGAGTTTGTGCTTCCAAAAACCCAAATTTTGACTATCAAGCAATTTCAAAAGGTTTTTTGGAGTTTCAAACTCGCTATTGATAGGTTGCCTTATTGTAAGTCGATTATTCTAATTGATGGAACAATCTTGATAGGAAATTCAAACGGATGTTATTGGTAACAAGCTCTATCAATGGTAATAACATGTTGTTCCCAATTGCATTTATTGTTGTTGAGTCAGAATAAATCAAGTTGTTCTTGGTTCATGAGTTTAATAAGGAATATGTGACTCAACATGTGGGCATCGCCTCTAAATATAACACCCTATACCCAATTTGGAATCGAGTATTGGCGTGTCACTAAAATGGAGTTATTAAGTATATTATCCCTTGGTTCTTGTATCGATATTCCTTATGATTACATGCGTAAAAATTCAAAAGCCATTCACGGATATGCATATATACATATAATAATTCTAATGTTAATTAAATATTCATCTTATTATACAACAAGTATCAAAGTTCTATTATTTAGAAAATATACCATACTTATCTTCTACATGTACATGGCATGTACAAAATTTAATTATCTCTATCCACTAATTTGATTAACCTGTCATTTTTTCCTTTTTTCAGTCCATCGATGTGAACCTACGTGCAATAGCACTATGCACTAAGCATATATATGCCTAGTAGTTGATAACCAACTAATACATTTCACACACATGCACATATACATTTTTATTATTTTAATTTATTATTATTCACTACTTTTACTTAATGGTGTTTCAATCCATATACCCTTTTTTATTTTTAGTTTCTATACAGGTTTTATTCTTATTTCACTAAAATACCATTTTAGTAAAAAATTTATGATAATGCCACTTATTCCTCTATTTCAATGTTAATTTACCATATTACCCCTTTTACTTTATAATTACCCTTTATCCTCCAATTCACTAATTTGACTTTGATTTACTATTTTACCCTTTTCTCCCATTTTTCAAGCATATTTGCAATTGAAGATTTTTGTGAAAAGATATTTCTTAATTATCTCGTCACCTGAAAAATAATAATACAAATAGGTTTTTATCCAAAGAACCTATATAGTTAGCTTATATTGGAAAATACTATTCTACCTTTAATTACAAAAAATTAATTAAAGAAATAGAATAACCAACACTCGCCTTCAAGTTGGTACAAAAATATTTACACATCCCAACTTGTAGAGTATGGTATGGAAGCCTCAATTATTGAGTCCTTTTGTAAAAATATCAACCAACTATCAGTCTGATGTTACATGAAGTAAGCTCAAGACGCCATTAGATAATTTTTCTTTGATAAAGTATAAATCAATTTCTATGTTTTTTGTTTGGTCATGTTGAATAAGATTATGAGCAATACTGATTGCAACTTTGTTATTACAATATAAGGATAGCTTGTTTTTTCAGCCAATTTTAACTCTGCTAACAATTTCTGCAACCATAACAACTCATAAAGACCTTGAGCCATAGCTTTGTATTATGTTTTTTTGCGCTAGACCTTGTAACTATATTATTTTTTGCTTCTCCGAGTGACTAAGTTACCTCCCACAAATGTACAATAACTAGAGGTGGATCTTTTGTCATCTAGAGATCTAGTCCAATCTACATCTGTGAAGACTTCAATTTGAAGATGATCATTTAAAAAAAAAAACCTTTTTCTAGGCCTGACTTTAAATTTCTCAAAATGCAAAAGACAGCCTGCTGATGAGATTCTCTAGGATCATGTATAAATTGACTCACCAAGCTAACTGGATAAGCAATGTCTGGTTTAGTGTGAGAGAGATAGACAAGTATACCAACCAATCTTTGATATCTACCTTTATCAACTGATTCTTTAGTTCTTGTTTGTAGCTTACGGTTACTTTCAATGGGTGAGTCTGCTGGTTTACATCCTAGAATACCAATTTCATCCAAAAGATCCAAAATATATTTTCTCTGGAAAATGAAGATTCCTTTGGTTGATTTGGTAACTTCAATTCCTAAGAAATATTGTAACTTTTCAAGATCTTTGATTTCAAACTCTTGAGCTAAGAGTATCTTTAGCTGACCCATTTCTTTTTCATCATCTCCTATCATCACTATGTCATCAACATAAATAATGAGAAGAGTGATCTTACTCTTGTAGTATCTTATAAAGAGGATATGATCGGCATTGCTTTATTGATGTCTAAAAAAGATCATAGCTTTGCTAAATCTATCAAACCAAGCACTCAGAGATTGTTCAACCCATTCAAGGTTTTATTCAATCTGCACATCTTTCCTTTAGTTCTTTCATTATCAAAATCAGGAGGAATCTCCATATAAAATTCTTCATCCAGGTATCCATGTAGGAATGCATTCTTCACATCAGATTGTTGCAAACCCCAATCAAAGTTAGCTGTATAGGATAGCAAGATTCTGATTATGTTTATTTTGGCAACAGGTGCAAATGTCTCCTAATAGTCAACTCCATAAGTTTGAGTGAATCCATTTGCCACTAATCTGGATTTGAATCTTTCAATCGAATCATCATCTTTGTATTTTATTGTAAACACCCACTTACAGCCAACTAACTTCCTACTTGGAGAAGCAACTAGTTTTTAGGTTTTATTTTTGGAGAGAGCTTTCATTTCTTCTACTATAGCTTCTTTCCATTTTGGATTCATGATAGCTTCCCTCCAATCCTGTGGAATAGATATAGAGGAAAGAGATAAGGCAAAGGCTCTAAAAGAGAGAGACAAAGAATTATAAGAGACAAAGTTAGAAATGAAATGTTTTGTACACATCTGACCCTTTTTCTTTGAGTAATGGGCAAATATAAATCAGAATTAGAAGATAACTCACCCAATGATTCTAGCAATGTAGGATGCATGATGGCTTCTTCATATCTATTCTTCCTCGAGTATCTCAACAAATCGATTTTATCTAAACGTCCAACAACATTTTGTTCCTCCTAAACATCAATAATATTCTCCCTCTGAACACTATCAATCTTTTCATTCTCTTCCTAAACAACCGCTTCTTCATTCTCTTCTTGAACAAAATCATAAAGTACCACAGGCACAAGTGCCACCACTACTTCTTAATAATTATTATGTAATGCCAAAGTAAGTATGATGCGCATCGGAGCCATCTTTCAATTTTAGGTTCGCTTTTAGGGTCCCAAACTGAAAGAGGCTCACTTAACTCATGAATTGGCTACTTTGCAATAAAAAAATGATCAAGCCTAAATTATTATTGATAGTCAACCTACGAAGGTATCTACTAATGGCCCAAAAGAGGTAGGTATCATAGAGTCGCCTGTAACGCCTCAGAGTTTAATTACCTATATAATAATTGGATTAACCCGATTTATATCTAGATTTGTTAACAAAATAAAAATAAATAATAAGAGTCAAAAGACAAGTAAATAAAAGAAATAAATAATGGTTACAGGTTGAAATATGATGAATTATAGGGTTTAATTGCATAAAAGAATGAGATTTGGGCCTAATTATGGAGTGGGTAAAAGTTGAAGGACTAAAAGGAAAGTTGGCCAAAACTACGTTGTTTTGGCTAACCCATTTCCTTTCTCTCTTGGCTAGATCGGGTTCCCCTTCCCCCATCCTTTTTTTTCCTTTTTCTTTCTTCTTTTCTCCTTTTTCCTTCTCCTCTTTAATCCAATCATCCTCCCACCGTTGCCGCTATTCTTCACCGCCACTAGATCCTTCGACATCGTTCGCAGCCTATCAATGCTGCATCTCCCTCCCACTTTTCCTTTGTGTAACAGTAGCCGTGACCCCTCTACTGTTTCTCCTCCTTAATAGGCCACCCATTCATTCTGCCTTCTATCTCCTTAGTTGTTACGTGTCCTCTCTTCAGCCTTGGGTAAGTCTCCTTCCATCTATAGTGTTATCTTGTGTTGTGAAATCAAGTGTAAAGAGGAGATGTAGATCTAGGGATTTTTAGTGAAAAATTGGGAAAAATAGGGTTAGATCTAAATATTATTGAATTCTTTAGAGGTTTAGTGATATAAGTGCTAAAATAATTGAATTTAAGTGTTGATATATACATTTAATTAAGGGATTTATATGAAATTATGGGTTTATGTAGAGAAAGAAGGGAAGGCAAGTGTGAAAGGAAAAGAAAAAGAAAGGAGGTTATGAGTTAAGGCTTGCTTTGAGAGTGGAAATTGAAGAATTAGTGACAAAATAGGTATGTGTTCAAGCAAATTTATTTTTCCTTAATTTTTGTATTATGTTAGCCAAATATTTTAAAGTGAGAATTTTACTTGATAGTATTTTATGGTATTGATGTTATGGTTGCCTAATTATATGATAGATATTATGTTGGATTAAGTAAGAATGTTATATGTGCTTAATTTTGGAATTATGGACTAATAGATACACTATGTGATTAGTATAAGTTAAGTATGGCTTAAATTAATTAATACAATTATAATAAAACTCTAAATGAGCCATTATGATGATATAAGACCGTTGTGCTTCATAGTTTTTGAAAGATCACAATGGTTAGTAAAATATGCTTTATAGATAGAAGGGAAAATTGAACCCAATCAGTATAATGGGTGATTAGATTACATGATTAAATAAATGATTATAAGCTAAAGTAGAATTGTTAATGATAGAGGTGTATATAATAGAGAATATGTATGTTTAATTAATGATGAGATATGTATGGTTAGATACGTGGGCTTGTACTTATGAATGATTCGTAAATTAATCGATGAGCCATAAATACGCTATGGTAATTTGTGACTTTACAAGATGTTTAAATGGGAAACGGTAAATGTACGTTAATACAAAATTGAGAAAAAGAATTTAGTTAATTATGGAATAAGTATTAATTAGAAATAATGTTATGAGTCTAATTAATGAAATTTAAAAAATGTTTAATTGCTCTTAGTAAAACTAGACATGAATTGGAGTAATAGGATAAGATTGGCATGCCAATTAGGAGAAACTTAGTAGTATTGTGTCTTAATGTGGTCACTGGATGTGTGGCTCCGAGAGCTCGTCCGGCGAGTATAATTAATTGGAATGGGGGGCTGTATGGTTCTATGGTTCCTAGAACTCGATTCACACGTGTGTGTATATGTATAAATATATATATGTATGTGTATTTTAAATGTATGAAATTTTTGAATATCAATAGTGAGAAAGTGATGTTGATGGACCATATGATTCTGAGAACTTGGTCTTGTGTTTGATTCCCATTTATCTAGCTCGTCTTACAATTTCGTCAGATTTTAGCTGGCAATAAAAATCAATAAATACCAAGTATTTATCTAATTAATTGAATTTTTTTTAAGTTAAGACAGTTAATTAGTTGCCCTTTTACCATGACATGAATTAAATTTTAATTCAGAAGAATGTGAAGGAAAAATGTGGAATATGTGTATATAGTATGATTATGTATACGAGATTTATGATCGTTTAGTTTCAAGTAGATAAAAAAATATATGTGTTTGACAGTTTATGTCATTTATTTTATTTCATTTATTTTTATGTTTTAGCCAATTTTTCGATCTTGTTAGAAAAATAGAATTGCTTGAACACCACTAAACAATATGATTAGCGCGTGGCTTTCTTTTTGCTCATAGGTTTGAAGGAATTTTGGAGGGAGTCAGTAGTGGATCTGCAGCAAATGATTTTGAGTCACAACAGTAGGTGGGAAAACAAGGAGGTTAAGGTGCTTGGCCTTTTTAAATTTTTCCCATGATATTTTGATATGTACTTATGACTAATATGTAATAATTTACAAACTTTGGTGTTGTAAATTAAATGGAGAATAGTGGAGAAATTTAATATACTGTGTTTAAGTAATTGTTGTGTTGAGTTGAAATGTTGGAGGACGGGCAATAAATATTGAATTGAGGTTTAATTGAAGGCAAATGGTTGGTAGGATAAATGTTAATAAAAGCATTTTGACTCCTTTCTTTTCAGGGAGTTTTAAAGAATTTTAGGGGAGATTACCAAATTTTTTACAAATTAAATAGTGCCTTAAGTAAAGTTTTATTTGATCCACGCATAAAAAACCTAAACCCAGGTGTGACATTCGGTATTCGAATTTTTTAACTGGCCGAGTATAAGGTGTCACATCGCCATCCAACAAAACGTTGAAAAATGATTCTCGACCTTTTGATGCCCAAACAAAGATTGGTATTTGGGACATCACTCTTATTAGGCATCTTGGTTAAGTGTTGTTTTATAATTGAGTTTTATACTTAATCCACTCTCCTTTCTCACACAATGCAAAAGTGTAGAATTAAATAAACATCTCAATCAATCATGAAAAGTAATGAATAAATAAGTAAATAAATCAACTGCTTAAACTTATTATAGAAGTAAATCATCTAACAAAGAAAATAAATTACATACATAAATCGGGGCATTCATTTGGGTTGGGAATATTGGTTCCCTCATATATATTTTATAAAAAATCTCTTTTATTATATTATGTAGATTTGGGCTAAAAACTGGACATTAGTCCATATTTTATAAAAAAGATCCCAATTTATTTGCTAGAAAATGCTTTAAATGCCTTTTAGTTTAGTGTGCTCCAAAAATCCTTTTCACTAGTTATTACAACCCCAAAAATAATACATCCAAAAATAAAAAAAACTAATAACGAAGAAAAGAAAATAAATAAATGACAAACAACATCATACTAAGTGGATAAAAAAATTGAAGTAATGATGTAACTAGGATAGAGGTGCTAACCAATGTAAAAGCATAACTTCCCATTCAAATGCCATATGTCCTCCTCGGCCATAAATATACCAGTTACTCAGAAAAATCTAACAAGCAAATTAATTAACATTGGTGATAAAATATTTACACAATTTGTTCACACAAATAGACTGATTGCAGGTACAAAGCATATATACAATAAACAATGTGCCAAATATTGCATAAATATTGTACAAAAAGAATACATAACTAAAAAATATAGAAAACCCTAAAAATGCATGAAAAACACTATAAAACACCTCAAGGATGGCCAAAAGAAGTGGGGGACGGCCATCTGTGGAGTGAGGGATGGTCAGAAGGAAGGAGAGAAGAAGTCTCATCCCTTGGATAAGGGACAACCATCCTTTAATCTTTCTTCCCGTCTGTCACCTCTAGAATAGAACAAAATTTGTAGAATGAAGGTTAAACAAGGAAAATTTGCTCGAATAAATTCCCTAGCCCTAGATATGCAATAACTAAACACTAAATCATGCTAGAATGCATTAAAACACTAAAACATGCATTATATAACATTAAAATTGGGGAATTACAACATATATATACATGAAAAGAAGAATATCTTATAACAACAATGGAGGAATCTCTATAGTCTATCATACCTCTAGCATATTACACAAACTAGAAACGAATTTTACTTTGGTAAAATATGCATATTATTCAATTTTAACAATCAAAACAAATCAAATCAGTATTTAGCAATCATAACAGCAAGTGAATGAATCATAAAGAGAGAAAATGTGAATAAGCCTAAAATATTATCCTCAGGAGATATTCTGACTTTATGATTTCCATAGTCTAGATCTCTGCTCTGAATCGTGCTTTTCGATTCTCAAAGAAAGTATGAAATTTGTTGTTGTGTTTCAAGAAAATTACTGGAGTATAAGCTTTTTTAGAGAGAGAAAGAATGTAGTTTTCTTTCTTCTCTAATGGTTGCTCTCTAAAGAATGATTCCTCTCCTTCCAAAACCTTAGATTTTTGTTTTTATACCTAAAAAAGACTTTCAATCCAATTAAAACTCCAAAATCACTAGATTAGGAGATAAAATTCCTAAAATCCAGACCTGATCTTTTTCAAGTAACTTTCCCTTTTTGAAAATTCAGGAAAACATGGAAAAATCTGGGTTTCGACCTATGGATGGGCATCTATGAATGAGGGACGGCCGTCCCTCATCACTAAACCTTAGCTTTCCTTAAAATGCCCTTGATTTACACTATTTTAGAGGTGAAGACCCACAGATGGTCACCTCTCAGGTGATAGACGGCCGTTTATCTCTATTGTTAGTCCAAAAACAACATCTTTCGTGTATTTTGTTAAAACACTCGAAAACATTTGAAAGCATTTAGAAAATTATGGAAATTTTTAAAATAAAATGACAAATTCACGATCAGAGTTTCAATATCTGAACTTGTTGTCAATAATATACTGTTTCTTCATCATCGGGTGATGTCATGTAAAATGTCTATGTTTTTATGTGTGTTTTTCTCTTATTTATGTAGTAAGTATGTAATATTATATGTGTTTTTATGTGTTTATGTCCCATTTATGTGTTTATGTTTGTTTTTAGGTCAAATCATGGTGAAGTGTGAAGAAAAGGAAGAAGATGGTGAAATTTCGAAGAAGTGGTTCATGAGTAGTGAAGAGGATCACGAGTAGTGAAGAGAAATCACGAGTAGTGAAGAGGATCACGAGTAGTGAAGAGAAATCACGAGTAGTGAAGAGGATCACGAGTAGTGAAGAGAAATCACGAGTAGTGAAGAGAAATCACGAGTGGTGAAGAGGATCACGAGTAGTGAAGAGAAATCACGAGTAGTGAGGAGGCTCACGACTTCAGAAGAATTCAAGGGAATCACGACTCGTGAAGTCATTCACGAGTCGGACAAGGCAACTAATTCTGAAACATTGTGTCTTTTGAACCTAATTTTTCAACCAACCATCGTGACCCTCCATGGAAACTTTTCACATTGACAACCATTATGAAGAGACATGTCTATAGAGTATTCTCTCTATAAATATGGATGGCATTAATTGGAGAAAGGGGGGGAAGAGATCAATCAATGTTTAGTTTCTAGTTATTATTTTGGATAAATATTTTTACTTAGTTTTTATTAGATGTTTACAAAGGGACAAGCCAAAGGAACATGAGATAGTTTTCTTTCTCTTGTTTGTCTTTAATTCAAATATGTACTTTGGCTAGTTTCCTTTGTACATTATAACTATGCACTAGTATTTGTTTAAGATATGTTTATTCTTATTATGCATGAATTATGATTTACATCCATTTGTGTGCTTTGATTTGCTTTGTATGATTGGCCACCATATTTAGCATGTTAGTCAATTTGTTCGCAATGAGAGTTGGAATTCTTTGATGGAAAAACAAATGAATGTACTTGAAGCATTGAATTTCTTTCATGTGACTTAAGGAATTCACTTTGAGGGGTTAAAGAATTGGCATAGAGCTTCATGATTCTTATTTATCTCTATAATGACATGAGAATGCTTATAGACTCTAAATAAGAACATTCTTTATTGACAACGAGAGTTGCTTTAAAGAATCTTGGCTAAATTCTCCAGTCACTTTATTTATACAATTACTAGAACTTGTTCTTAGATGAATTACTATTGCATATTTGTAATGTATGTTCATACTATCATTTAAGTCATCTTTAATCCAAATTCATTAATATATGCAAAGTAGTTTAGATATTTATTTAAATACATAATCTACATTTTATTTGCTACCTATCCATCTACTCTTTGTGATTTCAATACAAAATTTACCCCGTTCCCTTTGGAACGATACCCTACTCATCCTATACGCAGTCTAGTGAGACTAAGGGTTAAATTAAATCCCCATCAGATTTTGGCGCCGTTGCCGGGGAACAACTTGAATGAATTTTTATTGATTGATACAAAAGAGTAGATGTTTTAGGATTCTATGATATAAATTAGTTATTTTGATAAATGAATTTTGTATTGTGTTTGTTGTATCCTTTGTAATTAGAGTTTTTTTTTGTAATGATCTTAGTCTAAAAGTATTTGTGTTTTTAGCAGTTAATTTATTAAATTTATCTCTTGCATATTAATCTTTTTATTTAGGATTAGCTTTCTTAGTTTAGATTTTATTTGTTCTTTGTATTATTCTTGGTTATATTTTAAGTATTTTAACATTTTCATTTTTCATATCTTATTTTTCCTCTGTCTTTTTAACATTTGGATCGAGGTTGGTATGATTTTTTGCAGAAAAATGGCAGCACTTCATCATGTTCACGAGTGCATCACGACTCATGAACATCTTCACGAGTATTTCAGAGGCTTTATCTATTACGTCGTGAGCAGCATACCGAGTCGTGAAGAGTATCACGTGTAGTACATAAGAGAAAGGCTCACGAGTCGTGAATGTTATGCTGACTCGTGACCATGTCCATTTCTGTCTACCCAATAATTCTTTCACGAGTCGTGAGGATTTTGCCGACTCGTGAACATCTCTTCCTCAACACAAAATGCCTTATTCTTCACGAGTCGTGAGGAATATACCGACTCGTGAAGCACTGTTCCAAAGTTACGCCTCCACATTCACTATGAATTTGAGGGGAGTTTTCTTTCCTCTTTTCTTTTATTTATTTTTGATTTTCTTTTTTGTGTTTGTTTTGTTTCTCCATATTGAGGACAATGTGTGCTCTAAGTGTGGGGGAGCCAAAACTTGTGTGTGTTGTTTGTTTATCTTTTTCTTTATTTTAGACTAACCTTTCTAGTGAGTTTTATTATAAGTATTGTTCGTATTGTATGTAATATAGGTTGTTATGAAGTGTCATTTGCCTTCTATACTCATTTGATTAGTTTTTCAAGATTTTTGGCATGTGTTTTATGTTTTCAAGTTATCTCTTTTTACTTCTTTCAATATTTTAGGTTATTTAGTCTCTTCAATAACTATGCTTTAAGGTTAGATTATGCTCATTTAGTTTAACCTAGATCTAAGTTGTCTCGGGTCACAATGTCTATAATAAGGTTCAAACTCCCGAAAGGTAACATCTATACTAACATAAAACTTCTTAAATGGAAGGTGATAGCACTTATATCCTTTTTGGGTTGGAGAATACCTAATGAACACATATCTAAGTGCCCTTGGATTTAATTTTCCAACATTTCTAGCTAGTATGGACAAAGTAGACACACCCAAAAATCTTTACTGGAATAGTATAGCCATTTTTTTATTAAGACTTCTAAATGAGTCATAAAGTTGAGAGTTTTGAGAGGCATTTTGTTAATAAGGTAGGCAGCCGCTAATATATCATCCCCCCAATATGGCTTAAAAACATTCATAGTAAATAAGGGATCTAGTAACTTCTAACAAATAACTATTTTTCCTTTCAGTTAGACCATTTTAAGCACTAGTATAAGAACACCTAGTTTGATGGAAAATCTCTTGAGACTTCAAATAAGTACCAAACCTAGTATCCATATATTCTGTCATATTATCAGTTCGTAAGACTTTTATTTTAGTATCAAATTGGGTGTGAATCATTTTATTAAAAGATGGAAAACAAGAGAAAACATTACTTTTTGCCTTAATCAAATACACCCAAGTCATTCTAGTGCAACAATCAATAAAGTAACAAACCATTGATTTCTAAACAAAGAGACAATTTGTGTAAGCCCCTCAAACATCATAATGAAAATGCATAAAAGGATCATTGGCTTTATTATCACTCAATGGATAAGAGTTTTTAGTATGTTTATAATACTCACAAGCATCACAAGATAAATAATCAAATCGAGTTTTAGAAAATAAACTAGGATATAGTTTTTCTAAGACAAAAAATGATGGATGCTCTAATCGCCTATGGCACTGAATTATATACTGGTTCATATCCTGATATCCTCTAAAAAGGGCTGAGCCTCGATTGTCTTCTGTCATATGTAAGCCATCATACTCTCTACCACTGCCAATCCTCCTCCTTATTTGAAGGTCTTAAAATATACAATAATCAAGAAAAAAAATTCAAACTTATAGTTTAGAGCTTTAGTGATAACACTGATAGATAAGAGATAAACAAAAAATTGAGGAACATGAAAAATAGAAGATAACTTAATATTAGGAGTACAAATAATAGAACCCGTCCCAGAAATAGGGATTAAAGACCCATCAGTCATCCTAACACTATCCTATTTTAGACAAGGAGAGTAGTTAAGAAAGCCTTTAGAAGTACCTGTCATATGTCTATTCATACCAAAATCAATAATCCATGAGTCAAGGTGAAAAAAAATGTTACATAACTTGACAAAATTGGAGGTAGCACTAGAGGAAGGATTAAGCTGAGATAGGAGACGCTTGAAATGTAGTATTTCATCAAAAGAGAGACTTTTAACTAAAGCTAACTCCTTAGATGGTTGTATTGTTTCTAACACATTTGCTTGAGCCTTTATTGAGTTGGCTCGTTTTCCTTCTCGGCCCCTAATAGGTGTCTTATGAACTTCTAGCAAGTCTCTTTGGTATGCCTTGGCTTACCATGGTAATCACAATGCAAATGGTCTTTATCATAAATAATAACTTTCAGTTTCTCGAGAGTGATATGGGTAGTTAGACCCAACTTCTCAATAGGTGCAATATAAAGCATATAATTTCTTCTAGTCTTTTCTTAATGGATTAAAGAACGTGCTGCCTCAAGAGAAGGAAAAAGGGGATCTGCCAATAACTTAAACTCTTAATTAACCAAATTCAAGGTTCAAACTAGCCAAATATCATAGACTCGCTTCTTTTCAAGCATGTTTTGAATTAGTACCGCATCATCAACACACTTGGCTTGAAAATCTTGGTAGTAATCCAGTTCCTACGATAAACTACCTAGCTTCAAAAAATAATTTGAAAAAGTAAGCTCACTTTATTTTGTGCTATGAATTTTGTTTCGAAGTTCAAATATCTGAGCATCATTTCTCATTCGAAAATAAGTGGTTTTTACAGCTTTTTATATCTTCTCTGTAATGTCAAGCATAAATAGTGGCGGGATATCTTAAAATACATGGAATTAAGAAGCCAAACATAACCAATGAGTTATTAGGGTCCCATTGACTAAAGGTAGTATCAGTAACAGGTGGGGGTTTCTTATTTCCATCAATATAACCCTGCAACCTTCTAGCCTTCATAGACAACCCACATGACTTAGACCAGGCTAAATAAGTACTACTTCTATTTAGTTTAACAGGGCTAATTTGAGAATAGGGATTGTTATTAATAGGATAATATTTCTCTACATCTGTATTAGTGTTCTTAGTATCTGACAGAATGACAAGATAAAATTGAAAGGTAAAAAAATACCCAAACACAACAGAGAAACAACCCAAAAATAAGGTGTAACAAAACTTGTTCACGTGGGACCCAAAAAGCAAAAATGTCAAAAGTTACTAGAGATTAATTGACCGAGCCAGAGAAGGTCGGCGACATGAGCAGAGAAAGAATCGATAAAAAAGGTATTCGGAGGAGGCGACATGCGCCTCATCCATCAGCAAGTGGATAAGGAGCTGAAATAAAGAGATGGCGCATGCGCTCACAGGCGGAGTCAAATGGCATTGAAAATTTAGGTATTAGGTGAATGTCACCTAGGCTTTCCTCCAGTGGGGGCAATGTCAAAAGAAAAGGGCTGAAATGTGACCTTTTACACTTGCCGAAAAATGGTGTACCAAAAATAATAGATTGCAGAAGGGAGTAAACTCAACCTTCAAAACGGCAGTGGCTCTAACACTATGGAAATTTTTATGAAAAGATACTTATTTAATTATCTCGTCACCTAAAAACTAATAATACAAATAGATTTTTATACAGAGAACCTATACAGTTAGCCTATATTAGAAAATACTATTTTACCCTTAATTACAAACAATTAACTAAAGAAATAGAATAACCAACAACAATTTTACCCTTAGTTAATTGTCTTATTTACATAATTACGATTTTAGTCTTCATACTTCATTTATTTCACAAATGTTCTATATTTTTCATCTCTTGTATTGTTTTGGGCTTATTTTCACCATTCTATTTCAATACTATTCCTTTAGAATATCATCGTTACTTAATTTACGTTTTTACTCTCACCGTGTTTCATTATGTCAGATTTACTATTTTATGCTTTTCGTATCTACTTAATTTTATTATTGGCCAAATTTCACCATTAATTCTTATTAATTATTTTAAATGCCTTTTTTACCCTTTTAATACCTATTTATGCCAAATCTCCTTATTAGTCTTTAAACTTTTATTTTGCTTCAATCTTCATCCTTTTTAGTCTAAATTTACATTTTTGAACATCTAAATGTCAATTTGATCTCTTCTTTCTAATTGTATCCGAAATTACTTTTTAGTCCCTATTTCTTTTCTTTTCTTTTCCTACATTTATTGTCTTTTATTTACAATTTATCCATATTATACTAATTTTTACCACTCATTCCATATTTACCACCATTCTTTTACTTATTTAAGTTTTTGCCATCCTTTATCTTTTATTTACATTTATGCCATTCTTTATCACTTATTTACATATTTGTCCATTTTTCACCATTAATTTACATATTTGCCCCTAGTATTAACCAGTGAAAACCTTCTAACCAGATATGAGCGATGGGGAATCCAAAGGTCCAAAATATGTTGAAATGACCAGATGAAGTGATCAATGCCTCCAAGATATGCTGAGGTTACCACATAGAGTGATCAAGGCCTCAAATATACACATTACAGGTAGGTAGATCGGTGGTGGTCTACAATCCAGATTCAACCCATCATTTTAACACATCACTTATCCCTATGGTCAGCCATTATATCCTACGATTTTGGTTTGACCATTATTTACTAAGGGTGAATAAAATTCTTATTACATAATGTTATATCTCACATTTTTAATAAATTTTACATTATTTACCATCACCAAATTATTCAATTCGTTTTAATTCCATCACATGTTCTTAATTCCATCATTTATCATTATATATTAGCTGAAGCATACTATTAACTTCATTTATTCTATTTGGTCATCATGTTGTGATTTTTATTCATATTACTTCATCATGCCATGTCATAATTTTCATGTTCATTTATCCATTTCATACTTTAGCTTATTATTATACATTAAGAATCAATGAATCACATATATTCTCCAATCATGTTTTCTAAGTATAATTTTCATATTTTAAGCATTTATTCATCATAACTCCATTTAAAGCCATATATACTAATAATTACCTAACACTTTCATTCTTGACACATTATTAATCATACAATAATACATTTTCTATGCACTTAACTTAGCATCGATTATATATATTATCATTTCCTTATAAATCATAAGTTTTTCATTAATTATTCATTTATCTTCCACTAATTACCATTCGGCCAACCAATGTTCAATTGCCATTCATTGAGTTTTCATCTCATTTAGTTTCAAACCTTGCTTAAGTGCCTAAATCATGCATTTTTATTAAAGTTTTCATCAATTTACACTTAGTTTTCTTTATATCCTTAATTCGGCCACCAAGGTACATATGCATTCCCATTTTCTTTTTTTTATTTATCTAATTTACTTCTAATTATATTTATTAGGTATAAATTACACACTACTAACATTTAATCTCCATAATCACATATATAACCTTAAATTTATATACTTCAATAATAGGCTCAATTTGGGGTTTTAGTACCTAATTAGATTTTCATGCATTTAATTATTCAAAAAAATTTATTTCACATCCAATTTTATTTTTCTAACATTAATTTAACTTAGTTTTCACCAATTTAAATTAAACATACATTTACTTACACAAACCCTAACTTACAAAATTCAAAAATTAGTGAAATGCAAAAGTTTAGGTATCCACATACCTATTTCTCCTATGTTCCTTTTGTCTTCTCTTCCTTTCCTCCTTTTCTTTCCTTTTTCCACTTTTTTCTCTTTTGTTTTTCTTTGACCAAATTTATTCACACATATAATTTCATCAATTTTTCTTTCAATTTTTGATCCAAAATCATAAGAAACAAACAATCACCTAAATCCCTAATAAATCCTAACAAAATTCTAACTATATATTTAATTGGTAATTTCCTTTGTCCTCCACTTTTCTTCCAATTTTCAAGCTCTTTCCTCCTCCAATGGCTCACTTATGGTAGAGGGGATGACAAGCATAAAATTCTAGGTGAACTTTTGGGTGAGAAGTATGTAAAATTTTAAGTGAGAGAAAGTAAAAATGGTGGGAAAAAATTTTAGGGAAATTTAGCCAAGGATGGAGGAGAAAAAGATGGTTGAGTTTTGGTGAGTTTTCTACATTCTTCGTTTTTCTTTACATACCTTAAATAGATGGCTAGGATTAAATCAAATATTATTCAATTCAAGGGCTTATATTAAACCACTTGTCACCATTTGATTGGCTATACGTTCTAATTATTAAATAATCTCCAAAATTAGTCCAAAAATATGTAAAAATATTAATTAAGGTATTTTTAAAATTTTGGATCAATTTGAGTTCGTTTTGATATATTTCTAAACCCGTGGGTGGAATTTACCAGTTCGAAATTTTAATTTTTTAAAGCTGTCCAAAATTTTATTTTTCACTTTTAAAAATTTATTGGGACTATTTCAAATGATTTTGTTCAATTGGAATAATTTTCTGAGGTCCAGAACATTTTTTCTTAATCGGTCAAAGTTGATCAACTTTTTTACAGTCTGGGTATTTTTTCTTTGTACCTTTTGGGACATATTTGATCTCAATTTTACCTCAAATTATATCATTGGACCTTTTATGAATCTTATTTTCTAATAGTAAAAAATGTTTTCTTGAGTCTCGATGGCTTCGGGTGGTACTATTCATCCCGGTGTCTCTCGATATCACTATTCACTGCTCAAAAAATACTATTCATGCAATCAAATTTTTTGGAGCTTCACATTACTGTTATATTTGATTAACACCTTGGGATAATGATAATGTTTCGTGATGAACAAAATGGTTGGAAAGAACCTCTAGGTTTTCACATGATTTGTTTGTGACACTTTATCAATAATTACAATGCAGCCCACATAAATCCTACAATAATAAACTTGCTTTGCAAGGCTAGTAAGAAAACACATTTCTATTTATTTATAGTATATATTATTTATTGACTGTAATTATTGTTAAGTAATTTTTATATTATAATTGTGAATTTCTAACTATCACAAACAAAAGTTCATGTAGCGCATGAATGAAATTAAATTGCTTGGCCAAGATTCTAACAATTGGGCAACGAAGGTACGATTGGAATGATGGATGTTATTTAAGGATGGTGGGCATCGATACAGCCACGTCATGACTAACATCGCTGAAAGTGTGAACAATGCTTTAAAAGGTATACGCATGATACCAATCACCATAATTGTTGAGTCTATTTTTGGATAGTTGCTAAAATTTTACAAGCAATAGAGTGGGCTTTACATGTCCAAAATGGCAGAAGGATTGCAGTTTACCCCAAAATGCATGAAAGTTATGAGCAAATGTGTTGACACAAGGTGGTTTACATGACATCTTGTATAAAGTGTTCAAAATTATAACATGTAGCACACAAGAGAGCAACATTGAAGATAACACTTACATTCTGAGTCTAGATAAGCATGAATGTGAATGCAGTAAATTTCAAAGAACAAACACTACAAAAAATGCCTTTTACTGACGGATTTTTACTAATAGATTGAGGTTATTTACTGACCAAAAATGGCCTTACCGATGGTTTTTTATTAATTACTGACGAAAAGCATCCATCGGTAAAACACTCGTAGGTAGCAATTTACCAACGAAAAATTCAATCAATAAACTTTACTGATAGATTTTACCGATGGAAATATAAAAAAAATTCCGTCGGATGAATCATCGATTTGACTATTTACCGACGGATGTTCCGTCGTTAAATTTAAGTATTAAAAAATATTTTAAAAAACAGCGATGGATATTTTATTCGGTATTTTATCGATAATATATATATATATATATATATATATATATATATATATATTTGAGATTTTTTGCAAAAATTATATATTTCCTTTTGCAAAACTCATTCAATACAAAAAGTCAGAAATTTAAATTAAAGATATATATTAATTAATAATTTCATTATATAACAAAATCAATATATATATTATAATGGGATACAGCCACAAAAAAGTACCCGCTGTATATTATAACATTTTAATTACTTAACTAATGCAAGGGCTTAAATGATTAACCTTTTAAAAAATGACTTGATAATGTAAAATTTTATTATCACTTGACAACATCTCCAACCCCACCACACGAAATCAAACTTAGCTCCAGATTTGACCCCTTATATTGCTGCAGTCGCAAACGAAAATTGAATGACCATTGGGGAAAGAAATACATATCATCTACTTGAATTGAAGGTTAAAGACAACCTAACAAAGCATTACAGTGGACCAATCAAGGAAACAACATAGTTTGGCATAAAAGAAACCAAATTAACCAAGACATTAAATAATGGAAAATGTTGATAAAGTCAAGCAACCATATAAAAGCATTATTATAAAAAGAATATGATAAAATCATGCATGAAAGAAGGTATCAGTAAGCCATATCTAAGGGCTAATCACATTTTTAACCAAACTTGTCACAAATAACCATGACTTAAACCATCCATACGTGTTGCATAAATAGGAATAATGTTAGCCATAATAAAGATTATAAAGAGCAAACCCAAAACATTCAACTTCTGGTAACCCATTAGAAGCTTGCTACTACATTAAACAAAAACCCATGATATATGTCACCAATTCATAAATTAGGTTAAGGATCTTTGATTTTTTCTAGCATATGTATGAATTATTTGTATATATATACTTGGATAAAAAAACTTTTGAAATTACACATGATCACATTATAATATATGGGCTAACCATAATAATCCATACAAGTCAAGCATTTTGCATTCTCAGAAACCAGGAAAGGAAAAAGAAAGCACAGACAGACAAATTCACACGAGCAAGCACGTAAATGTAATAGAACAAGCCTATAAATTAATAGTTTAATTAAGCAATTAAGAGAAAGGAAATCCAGCTATAAATCTGAAAATACAAAGATAATTAAACAACACGCATGATCTATAAATCTTACAAGCACTATAAAAAATAGGGAATTAGCGATAGTAATTTTCGTCGCTAATTTAAGAAATTCTGTCGCTAATTAATTTTAGCGACTTAATGACTATTAGTCGCTATTCTGCTGTCGCATGCAAATTTAGCGACTAACTAGAAAACAGTCGCTAATAATAGCGACGAAAATTTTGTCGCTAAGCTAATAAATTATGTCGCTATTTAACCCCTAAAATTAGTTGTCTTTATTGTAAGGAAATATTTGAGACAAAATTATTCTGTCGCTATTTTTAGTCACTAATAATTTGATTGCTTTTGTGACAGTTTTGTCACTGTTGCGACTAGAAAAATAATTGTTGTTGCTATCGCTAAATTTTGACTTTAACATAGTTTTAACAACTAAGAAATTTGTCGCTATTTTAGTCGCTACTTCGTTTCCATTTATTGAAATAAAACAATTTTAGCAACTAATAATTTTGTCGCTATTTTCGTCACTATCTGAAAATTTTTATTTTTTAATATTTATGAATTTATTATTTATATATCAATGAATAACAAATTAATTAATTGTTAATTGAATACCAAGTATATAAATGCAAATCGTTATAAATTTTATAAATTTGTAATACCAAATTATAACAAATAAACAATTAAAAATTACTTAAAATACTAAACGAGTATTTCACCCTACAAAGTATCTTCCTAAACAGTAAAAATCATAACATTAAAAATAACATCCAAATTAACATTTAATGTTTAAATAAACAGTTCATAAGCAGTGGCGATGTTAATTTGAGGCAGAATCGCAATTACCGGATGGAGAATCATGTGGATTATCTCCTTGTGCACCTGAAGGAGAAACAACATCATGTGCTGGTGGTGCAGTATTAATATTAGGCTGAGCTGGTGGCTATTGAACCCCCAAGTGAGGAAGTAAAGAAGGAATAGTCCGTGCGACAATCTCATCGACATCTTCCTTTGTCAATAATGTCCCAATCGAATTGGAGGCATTACTTGTACTAGCACAACATGATGATGTACCTGATTGAGAAACAATAGGCGGCACATATGAGCCAAGTTCGTATATATTTTTTTCTTTTATTGCATCGAGCAGCCTCTAAAAACAATTCGAACTCATCCATGGATAACTCTTGCGATCGCTCAGATCAGAGTTGCTCATACCTCTCCTATAAAACCATAATAATTTTTAATAAGCATAAATATAAGAACAACTCACAATTGACAAGTTGACATTTAAATAACTGTGAAAACTAAAATAATTGTATTCCATGTTACTTACATGGAGCTCCCTACTACGATCGGCCACATACATCGTCCCGTCATGATTTATAGTGTGTGTGTGCAAGTAGGCCTCAGGAGTTATAGGTGGCCGGGCATACTCTTTCTCCTATATCAATTGCAATATAAGCAAAGCTATTAGAATAACATGTTAATGTTAATTTTTCCACTCAAACAATAGTCTCTTATTTTAAGAGTAATGCCATCATCATCACTAAACATTATCCTGGCATAAACAAAAAAAAATGCCATGCAAGTAACTGCTACTAGAAATTATTACACCTAAATCATGAAAATCGAAAATACATACACATCAAACTATAAGTGCAAACATGCATCATGAAAACCCAAAATACATACATATCAAACTATAAGTGCAAATCCTAATTATTATACCATAACCAATTGCAATTTCTCAGATTTTAAAGCATTGTTCTACTCAAAATCTACTTAAAATCACAACACCTAAATCATGAAAACCGAAAATACATACACATCAAACTATAAGTGCAAACATCCATCATAAAAATCCAAAATACATACACATTAAACTATAAGTGCAAATCCTAATATTTGTACCATAACTAATTGCAATTTCTCAAATTTTAAAGCATTGTTCTGTTCCTGAAATCATATAGAGCAATAGCACTCACAAATGAAGACTTACTAGTTTCTTCCTTTGTACTTTTCCTCACAAGTAAAGCAGAAGTGACCGTAACATTCACTTTCATAATTTCATAAGCAACACAGGCAAGAATGGCATAACACAATACAAATTAATGCTTAAAAGTTAACATTAAATTTCCAATGCTATGGTTTGGAGATTGTAATCAACAAAACCAACTACTTAAGCTAAATGAACTTTTTAAGAAGTTGGATGTTTTGTTTTTAATCTCCCTGAAAAACTTAAATGCCTAAACCATATAAGGCTTCCTATATGAATCGTGTAATGCCAAAAGAGAAGTTGACCAGCACTAACTTCGCAATAGCAAACATTTCAGACAAATATGAGTTATTTACACCACATATTTAACGTGATATTAACATAGGCAGCCTTGATATTATTTACACCACAAATTCCGATAGCAATTACAAAACAATATGCAAAATAAGATTGTCACTAATACTAAAGGATTGCTTCACATTCTAATTTACATACTTACCAATTGCGAGATATGCTCGCCAATAGAAATTGTTCCACCCGTGTATGATCCAGGAGCTTTGTTTTCATTTCCTCCATAATGATTGAGCTTCTTTTGATTTGACACTTGAATGCGCGTAGGGAGATTGAAAAGCTTATTCCACCTATTCCATACTGATTCTGGGAAGTCTTTCAGTTTTTCTTTGGAGTGCTTTACATGGTAAACGAAATCCTTATACCTTTGTGCAGCCTTTATCTCTCAGCCTATTCTGATGTGACTATTGGCTTTAGCATTCCAATAGCAGTTTTTCTAAAATTATATTATTATTAGTTTGTTATTTGTTAAAATTATACATAATATAACTAAAATGCAAAATTCTTTATGAAAAAATATATACATATACCTTGAATTCTCCCTAGTAAAACTCCTTGGTTTCTCGTGAAACCTCCTTCTAACTAACTCTATTAATGTCTGTGCGCTGATGGAAGCTCATAGTTATAATCCTAGAGCATAGGGAGGAAGGTTCCAACCTACAAAGTGTATTATATAAAAACATACATCAAGTTACACAGGTTTTTTAACTTGTCCAGAATTTATTGGGATAAAAGCACTCACAATCCCTTTGGGTTCACTATTATGTACAATTTGCTATTATTTGCATTACTTTCTTCACAAGCGGTTGATGTGGTACTGTTGGCAGTGTGAGGATTAGGAGTTGATGCACTTGCGTTACTAGAATTGAAAGCATCGGATGTCGGTTGATTGACGGTAATATTTGGTAGGTTAGGTGATTCAGTAGGCATAACTATCCTAGGAGGGGGTGGTGCAGTAGCTGCTGTACGGTCGCCAGGTATCTCTGGCATTTTTCCATAAGGTGGTCTAACTAAATCCACTTGAGATCTACCTCCCCGACGTCCTCAACTACTAATTGCTTTTCCTTTACCACTACCCATACCTATATAACATGCAATGATTTCATAAGCTCGTTATATATAACATAAAATTGGTTTAACATGCCAAATTTTAAAATATAATAAATGATCTTAACAGTTTACACTTAATGTAACACCCGATAGCCGAACATTGATCCGAATACCGGTGTCACACTACACTGTGGTGGTCCATAAATTATTATTAAATTATCCATCGGTAACATTCAATAGTTTAACCATTAAGTTATGGGTCCCACATTCTAAAATGTCTTACTAATTAATCTATAGAAATTTGGGCAGCATAACGGCTGAAACCCAAATTTTGCCTTCCTGCAATAGCTACAAAACACTCCCAAAATGTTCACAAACATCCAACCCAACTTCCACAATCTATATAAATACTCTACAAGATCAGCCAAGCACAGAACAACAGTCATTTCTAAAATTTTACATATAACCATACATATATACAGTACAATTCTTGTGCTTAATCCATCTACTTATCTACAGTACATAACATATATATATATAAGTCCAAAACTATACACAGTCCAAAAACTAGCCATGTTGTCCTACAAGGCAACATCTATATGTACATGCTAAACAAAACCACAAAATGCTGGATTCTTCTAACATTGATTCCCTTCCAGCACAAACTCAGTCTTTGTCTCCTGCGTGCAGTACAAAACCACACGCTAAGTACAAAAGTACTTAGTGGTGAACATAAAGTTAAAACCCCAGAATTTCACTACAGTTCATTCACATATTCTTTATAATTGTATTTCATTATCTGTTTTTTTATCAGTTAATTTCATTATAGTACAAAAATTTTCCATTAATTTCTAAATTTCACTTTTATTGACAAAATTACTATTTTACCCTTGCTTGAGAAATTCGTTCTCAATTATAGTTTTTTAAGTTTTATTCTCAAATTTTATCATTTTAAACTTGAATTTTTCACTATAAGGATAAATTTTCACTTTAGTCCCTAAAGTTTCAAATATGTACTTTTGTCCTAATTTCTTTGTTTATCAGTTCTTTTAGGCTTTTATCCTTATTTTTCAGTATGCTTTTGTCCCAACAGTAGTTATTCTCGCTTTTCAAGTTTTACATTTTTACTCATATAACATCTTTTTATGCTTTAGTCAATACAATATTTTAATTTTCTTGCCCCTAGTACAACATGAAAATATATCACTAATTAGGACGAGCGAAACTATGGACCCCATAGGTTTCAGTACTCCGGTAGTATCAATTACACACATATTATTATTTTTTTCCTTTCTTTCTATTTTTTTTATTTTTTCCAAACACTCTAATACAGACGTGGAACCATATCAAGGTTACCACTATGCAAGTCACCATGACTTGCTATCGCGATTACAGAAATGTCCCTATGGCTAGTCATGTATATCCTAATTTTTAATTTCACACATAATACTAAGGACAAAATACAATTACAATTTAATACAATTTACAATAATGCATCATTATCGATTCATGGTAATAATTAGTCTACATTATTAAAAACAGTCTCAGTATTTTAAATATACCAGTTTTTCAATTAAAATCATACAATTTCAATACAATGATTTTATTTATTTATTTTATTTATTACTTTCTTTTCCTATACATGCTCCTTACATGTCATATAGATTAACTATATTCTATTTTGTATTTATTTCGATTTATATCTCAAAATTTCATAAATTTTTTTAAGGTCCCTATTCGGTTACCTTATTCCAATTTCCTTATAAATTATATTTTCTACTCAATTTAATCACAATAAACATAAAATCATATATTTTTCAATTATTTCAATTTAATCCAAAAAATTACATTTTAGTCCCTAAGTTTTTTTAAATATCCGAAATTTTTCCTAAAATTAAATTTGTCTAAATTTTAATTAAATACCATAATTTCACTAATTTATCTTCTAATTGAACAATTCTAAGTCCAATTTCATAATTAATTCATAATTAATAATTAACCTAATTTTTTTTGTAATTATATATACAACATATATATTGTGAAATTAAAGGGTTTAAAATTATTCACTTACCAAATCACTCAACAATTTTGTCTTTCCCTTTATTTTTGGTTGGTTTGCTTCCCTCTCCTTGCTCTTCTATTGGCAGTAAATTCATGGCCAAAATCACCATAAATTAAGTCAAAATTTTGCTCAAATAATACTCACAATACTATAATTAACACTTAATTACTCTAATTATCAAATAAAACTAAATTTTTCCCAACTCACCAATTTATCCACTTGAAGAATTAGACTTTATTCACCTTCTTTCACCACCCATAGCAACCAAAGGTGAAGTAAAATAAGATAAAACAATTTAATTGAGATTATAGTTGGGAAATTTTAAGAATTTAGCTTAGAAAACAAAAAAAAATGAAGAAGAAGAAGAAGAAGAGGATGAAGCCACGGCAAAAAGGAAAAGAGATTGTCTTTGACCAGCCAAAACAAAGAGATAAAAATCTCTTTTGCCACAATTAATGATACACCCATTTTAGGACAAAAGAAATTAAGTCCTAAGTGGGTTTAATGCCATATGTCACCATTTAATTGGTCAATATACTTTTAGTTGTCAATTTTTGATAAAAATTATATCAAAAATTCCTAAAAATGTTAATTAGGCCATGCTTAAAATTTTGGGTCATTCCGAGGTCGTTTCGATATCAAACCAGTCCCGAATGTAAATTTTAATCAGTCCGAAAGATGAATTTTTAAAGTCTTCAAAAAATTTATTTTATCATTCCAAAAATCCATATACATAATTTCTAGTCAATTGGTGCAATCGGAATAATTTTATGAAGTCCAGAGAATATTTTTAAGCCAGTCAAAGTTTTCAATCAACTATATCAGTTCCGTTAATTATTTTATTTTTCCCTTTTGGAGACCTATTTGACCTTAATTTCAGTCCAAATTATAACACCAGATTCGTTATGAATAATACTTTCCAATGGTAAAGAAAAAATTTTATGGGCCAGGTGGGCCTCGGGTGGCACTATTCACCTCGAAAAGTACTATTCACGTGATCGGCGATTCTTGGGGTGTTACACTTAATTAATCATTATCTATGAATATTGAAATTCCTCTTTTTCGTCTCCATTGCTATCATAATTTGAAAATTCTTCCTCATCATCTTCGTCTTATACTTCATCTTAATTAATCATCTCCATTGCTATCATAATTAATCATCATCTTCTACTTCAAGTTCATCTTCATCTTCCACTTCAAGTTCATCTTCATCTTCCACTTCAAGTTCTTGCACAATTCCATCAGCACTGTCAATTTCAATAACTTCTCTCGAGGGATCACACAAATCTATATACTCTTCAGTACCAACATCTATATTAATCCCATGGACACCAACTTGTTCAATTTGCTATGCATTGGAAAATGCATCTATGTCATCTCTAACATCTGATGTCTCAATGATTTCCCTTGGCTTAACCGAGAACACTGCTAACCAATTTGCTCTATCCAATCTCAAAGCTGGATATCTAGCATAATACACTTGAGTTGCTTGCATTGCTAGGATAAATGGTTCATATTTATTGAATCGACGATGATGGTTAACATCAACTAGTCCATATTAGCTTTGAACCTTAACACCAACATCCAATGTGGGATCATACCATTCGCACTTAAAAAATACAGTTCACTTTATTGGTAACGAAGGGTACTCTATCTCTATGATCTCCTCAATCCATCCATAATAATCACTAATATTATCACCTTTACACAAACTCCCCTGTTCATTGAACGTCTACTAGAACCATGACTTTTAGAGTGAAATTTATATCCATTTACAAAGTACATTGAGTAGAACTTCACTCTCTGTAATGGCTTTTGGGACAAACTAGGATGTAATCATTGTCAGTTCCATTGTAACGGACCTATTTTGAAAAAACAATACCCAAGTTATCATCATTAACAATTTAAATGATATTTATATGTTATACAAACGTATTGTGATAGGCTTAAATATAATTCGAACTAGTCTGCAAAGTAGTGGTCAATATTTGCATCAATTTGACTTGGTGTAAGATCACAATGCTTCTCTTGTAAGTTTTCACAGTAAATGCTTCATTAAAGTGCATTAAAAATAAATTAACAAAATTAAGATATGATCCAAGTTAATCTTGCAACACCCTAAAATATATGATTATTATGTACCTCAAGAATGGATTAACCTCCTCACAATTTAGTAGAATATAAGTATGAGCTGACTTATATTCCTCTAATGTTATGGCTCAATCACGAAGTTCTCCATTAGTTCGGCTTGGGTACGTGAAAATTGTTAAATTTCCATTTGTGTTTTCCATACAATCTCCATCATCATTACGATGAAGTCGTCGATGTCGAGTACTGACATGAGGTTCAAAGTAATGTGAGAAAAAATTGGATGACTCGAACAACAAGTATGCATTGCATATAGAGGCCTCTACTGTTGATTTGTTTTCAATCTTCTTTTTAAGAGTTCGAAGGAACCTGCCAATGTCAAATATAGTTTATCAATTTAGAGTATACTTTCTAATCTAAGAGCAAGTATTCATTACTTTAGATGTATAAACAATTACCTCTCAAAAGGATACATCCATCGATATTGTACAGGTCCAGCAATTTTTGCTTCATATGGCAAGTGTATCATTAGGTGCTCCATTGAGTCAAAAAAAACTAGAGGAAATATCTTTTCTAGCTTGCACATGATATGTGGGATGTTTGAATCCAATGCATCGATGTCATCAACACAGAGAGCAGTGGATGTCAAATTCTTAAAAAACAAGCTTAGCTCTGTAAGGACCTGCCACACATTTATAGAAAGTAATTCACGGAAGGCGACAGGAATCAGTCGCTGCATAAATGCATGGCAATCATGGCTTGTCAAGCCAAATAATTTGAGTTTTGTCAAGTCAACACAACGACCCAAGTTGGAAATGTAACCATCTGGAAACTTAAGTTCTTTCAACCACTCGAACAATACTTTTTTTGATTTCTTATCCAAGGTGTAACAAGCTTTTGGATATTTACCACTTTCTTGATCCATTGCCAACTCTGGACGACAACAATATCTCTGTAAATCTAAACATGCTTTTGCATTGTCTTTGGTTTTGCCTTCAACATTTAAAATCGTATTAATCACATTATCAAAAACATTTTTCTCGATATGCATTACATCAAGATTGTGTCGAATCATGTTTGTTTTCCAGTAAGGTAAAACCCAAAATATGCTCCACTTCCTCCAACCACAAGATTGACAAATGATCTCATTAACCTCATCTGCATCAAGCTCAGTGACTTTGACTAGACCTCACTGATCAATTTCTTGTAGAATTTCCTCCCCAGTTCTAATTGGTGGTAGCGGCGACATTGTTTCAACATATCCATTTCTAAAGTTTCATCTATTTCTCCCAAATGGATGATCAGGGGAAAGAAATTTCCTATGATTGTCGAACCATATTTGTTTGCCACCACTTTCTAGTCTAAATGATTGTGTATATTCCATGCAATATAGGCACGCATATTTTCCACATGTACTCCAACCAAACATCATGGAATATGCAGGAAAGTCATTGATTATCCATATCAGAGCAGCTTGCATCTGAAAATTTTGCTTCCTTGACACATCATATGTTGACACTCCATTATTCCACAACTCATTCAACTCATGAATCAAAGGTTGTAGATAGACATCAAAATTTTGCTTTGGATTCTTAGGGCCAGGAATAATAATAGTTAGAAACATATAAGCCTCCTTCATACACATCCAAGGTGGTAGGTTGTAAGGCGTGAGAATTACAGGCCATGAAGAGTATTTCCTACCATATTGATCAAATGGCTGAAAACCGTCTGTGCATAACCCCAGCCCGATATTTTTGGTCTCAGCAGCAAATGAAGGATGAGTTTCATTGAAATGCTTCCAGGCTAAAGAGTCTGAAGGATGCTGCATAACCCCTTCATTTTGGATATGGTTATAATGCCATATCATATGTGTTGCTGTCGCTTTTGATTGATATAATCGTTGCAACCGATGTATTAGCGAAAGGTAATACATCCTTTTATAAGCTTTGAATCTTTGTTTGCGAGATCCAAGATGCATTTTCCATCTAAAGTGATTACAAAACCGACATTATGTTAAATTCTCATATTCCTGCTAAAAAAACATGCATCCCTCATTGCAACAATCATTTTTTTGGACATGTAAGCCTAAGCTTCTAACAAGCTTAGTTAGATGTTTGCATCAAAAAACCTCTCCGGCAAATCAAGAAATTGTCAGGCAATATGTTGCCTTCAGGCAAAACTTCTTTAATTAGTTGGATGTTTGCATCAAAAAACCTCTCCGGCAAATTAAACTCAAATTTGGCATACAACATTCTTGCAAATATAGAAAGTTGAGAATGGTTATCACAACCGGGATACAATTTCACATTACCAAAATTAAGATCATAAAATTGCTGACATTGTGGATTAGGATCCTCGTCTACAGAATTTACAATAACATTGGATGGATCGACTTGGTCAAAATTGTAGGTAGTTTGGTCTTCTGAATTACAAGGTTGCCTATGGGTGTCAGGATTAAAATTAGGTCCAACTGCATCCAGCACCATTTGCTGATATGTATTTTGTACCTCAAAATTCGACATTATTTCATTCATTATTTCATAAGGATTTTCATCATAATCCCTCACATTCATCTCCCCATGGCAATTCCACACTAAATAATCCGAAACAAATCCCTTGCTGAAGAGGTGACTTATAACGGTGTCCACGTCATGGAACTTTCGATTCTTACATCTAATGCACGGACACCTTATATGATCGCCACTCATTTCTTCAGGATGCGAAATGGCGAATTTAATAAAATTATCGACTCCATATATGAATGAGGAATTAATCCTTCCTCCTCGATCCCGTCGATTATACATCCAACTACGATCGAAGGATTCCATTTAGTATACATTTATGCGTTTTAACAAAGTCAGAAAAAGTAATTAAAACAAAAAGTTTGCTAAATGTATAAAGTATTAGAAGAAAGGACCATAAAAGGACAATACTTGTAACATCTACATTTGTTATACAAATCAAATTATTTCATTTTAATGACTAGTTAATCTATTTAATAGGTATTGATTATTTTATTTCACTTAATCTCGTACTGATACCATATATGATGGTCTATATTTTTAATACATGTTTTCTTTATTTTAGGTAGTTAGTAGGTTAAATTATTTATATTTTATATGTTTTGTCTAGTTTATGTGTGTGTATGTATTGCAGGTAAGTTTGGTCTAAAAGGAAGAAATAGTTAAAGAAACATGCAGAAGAGCACGACTCTAAACGAGAGCACGACTCGTGAAGAGAAGAAACAAGGGAAGACATGACTCGTGAAGAACATCCAAGTCATTACAGAGAGCAAGGCTGTTTGAGTCGGCAATTTTGTTCGAGTCATGAAGGGAAGCTAGAAGAAGAGCACGACTCGTGAAGGAGAGCACGACTCGTGAAGAGAAAAAAATAACAAAGACACGAGTCGTGAAGGATGTTCGACTCGTTACAAAAGCATGAAGGACACGACTCGTGAAGGTTGTTCGAGTCGGTCCAGGAACCAGTTTTGAAACATTACAACTTTTCATCTTACCTCTTCTCAACCACCAAGTGTTTTCATCAGGACTTTTCGTGGCAACTTTTCACCATGACATCTATTCTGAAGAGGCATGATTTGGGGTGCAAATTTCTTTATAAATAGGGGCTAAATATGCAGTTGTAAAGGCAGTAGAAGAAACAAAAAATGTTACTCATCTCAAGGTTAAGGAGAATACCACATCACTTAGCAGTACTCTGCATGCTTATCAAAATAACAATAGTTGCCATGAACAAACTTGTAAACCAGCCTAAAAAATGTTAGTGGAATTTCCATGCAACTCAACTGACTACATATAATAAGAACCAGATGTCTGCAACATCAATGCAACTCTTAGCAGCAGCTTGACTACACCACTTGGAGAAGGGAAAAATAGCGAAATCAAAGCAAAAAGACAAAGCAAAGACAGGCTGAAACCATGGCTTGAGCAAAAGAAAATGAAAACAAAAATAGGAGAGCACCAAACAACAGCAAAGAACACAAGACCCCCCAACAAAACAGGAACAAAACAAAGCTAAACGGAGAATAAAAAGCTGATAGCACAGCTTAGTATCTCAAACTACCAAACTTACAGTAGGTAAGAAAGAAACCAGGGAAGAAGAGAAGACCAACAACATCTCACGAAGAATACAAGCATAAAGCAAACCACAAGACAAACATACAGCAGAAGACAAAAAACAGTCTAGCATTGGAAAAGGAGCTAAGAAGTGAAGCTGGAGGAACTGAAGAAAATCCAAGCAAGAGAAGCTTTCTAATTCAACCAAGTCATGACTCAAACATGACTTTTCATATAATAAAGTCTAACAAGTGATGCAGTTTACAGCCACTAAACTTAGAGTATGTAATTTTAACCAAAAAAAATGAGAGAATTAAGTCTAATACCTCAATCTCAGTTGCTTGAAGTCCTCTTGAAGAACAAATTGCAAAGCAAAAATAGCAATCTACATGAGATACGAGATACATCAGCAATAAATAAAAGACCTTATGAATCTCAAAATCTATCAAACTATAAAAAACAATGACACAAGACCTACAGCATGACATGAACCTAATTAAAGTACAACAAAACCTCATTCAAAAAGCAGAGTTGTGGCAACAAAACAAAGGCAATTGATAGCAGAATGCAAGCAAACTCAGCAATCAACAAATCCTCTTAAATGTCTAAGGTGGGCCAATTTTTCTGTTTTGAAATATCTTAATATCAACTATTGTTGTCTTTCCTCTAAATTCATGATTTTTATTCATAAACTATTTCATTTACAACATAGTGCAGACAATAACAAGGGGAGATATACAAAGCATACAACTTCATTCCTCTATTAAAACATTATATGCATAAAGCTCTACTCTCTATCTGATCTGCAGATGTTGTTGGTTCTGCTTAATTTTTGATGCTATGTTTTCCTGGGACTGTGCTATTGTTTTCTTGCTAAAAGTTGTTGGTTTACTGTTTCCCATAGGACATCTAGATGTGAGAAAGGAAACTAGTTATGTATTATTTTTTGGGGGGAATATCAAGTGTTTGCTTGCTAGATTGTTAATAGGCTAAACTCTGTAAACCGGCTGTAATCCCTATTTGCAATGCCTTTGTCTCTGCTTAATGCAATTTTTGGCTTATAAAAAAAACATAATTAACATATCTAAGAAGAATGCTTTCATATTAAATTTTCCAAGATATATGAATAACTTGGTATTTTTTCAAAGGAGAAATAAGAAAATTGAAAAATACTAAAAAACAAAACACGAAAAATCGTAATTATACTTACTAGGTTTTATACGCGGGATTCATCAAGTGGTAGAATGAGCAAGACTGCAAGTACCTAGAGCTTCTCAATCCAAGGTTGCTCTGCTCCCACTTATCAGTTCACTAGGTTTACAAAATCGTGGGATTTCTTTATCCCAATCCTACCACATTAAATAGACGAGCAACACACCTTGAATCAGTTTAGAAATAGGAAATGAAAACTCTAATCCAAAAAGAAAACTAAGGAGACAACGAGCATACATACCTGTTAAGATCGACTTCTTTGTGAGAAATCACCAGTGAGGAAGCCGCTGCAATGAGAAAGACATAATTCTTTGATATAGAGAGAGAGAGAAAAGGCTACATCTATGAGAGAGAGTAAGAGTCTGTGTGAGGGAGAAGGAAGCAAATAAAATTAGGGTTTAAGTAGGGATCAGTTACCCCTTTAATTTTCTTCGAAAAAAACAGTCCCAAAATTTTTAATTTTTTTTCCAATAGCAACTAATTTTTTGTCATTATATCTCCTAAAATCAGTTGCTAAATTTTACTTAAAAAAGGCACCAAAATTTCCTGCTATAATTTGCGACCAAATATTTAGTCACTAATTCGTTGCTATTTTCACCATCAAATTAGCGACTAAAATTCCGTCGCTAATGTACAATAGATCGATTTTCCAAAAAAAAAGTTGAAAAAATTTTAGCGACTACACTTCCGTCGCAACAAAGGCACCAATTTTTGCCGCCACAATTTAGCTACTGTTTCCTTATTTTTGTAGCTAATTAGTTGCTAAAAAAAACCCGCTTTGGTAAAAACCTATTTTGACGACAGATTATTATTTTGGTCGCTATTCTGTCGCAATATAGCAACTTTTTTGTTTACGTCCCTATTTTTTGTCGCTATTTCCCTTTTTTTTTTTTTAATGAAGAAGGTCTAATGTTCTAGTTATGTTTTAGTCCATTTTATAAAATAACATTTCTATTATAAACATAGAATAGAAGTCTACACCTGTAGATAAATGAAAGAAATGAAACTAATTGCTTAGGAAATGTGAAATCTAGTCAGTGCGTGCCCTTAAGACATACTACATGTTTATTCAAAAAGAATCAAAGGAAAAATGATAGAGGAACAAATTACTTGCCATTAGAGAAGAACAGAACTTTTAAGAAGAAAAGAAAAGAATCATTGATCATTAGAGATTATACTTGTATTTACACCCTTAACTAATGCTGCTATTTATAGGAAATTAACTTAGGTAACTGCCTCCTAACTATGCTAAACTAACAGTAAAACTGGATAAATAAACGTGTCTTTGTTTGTTGTAGACAAGAATGCTAAAATCAATGTGATATCCATGTTTGAAAACATAGCCGCTGGCGTAACTCTCCTGGTGTAGGGAAGCCATGCTAATATGCTAATTTCCAAGTACAACTTAAGAAATATATATTCATATTACAAGTAGATCACTGTTTGTAACAATTTGAAAAAAAACCTGTAAGTACTAAAAAACAAAGAAACTATAAGTACTAATAAACATAAATTAAGTTCAGATGTGGAAAAGTGATCTAATTAAGTTCCAGCCAGAATTACCAGTAAGTTCTCCATCAAATTTCCTTGATTAATTCTTTTTTTTTTTTAAATTTATAATTATGTCTTTAATATTCTGAGTTCAGATGTGGAAAAAAATTGCTATATCAGATTTTAACAAGTGGTTTACGCAAAAGAGGAGAGAGCAGAGAGAGGAAGGACTAAAAACACTGAAGACTCTGGCTCTTTCAAAAGTATGTCTCAGATTCTAGACTCATTATAAATAATTAGCAAAAGTGCAGCCTAACTGAGCCTTTCACTAGAGTGGGTTCAGTGAGGAAAATCAATCTTTCAAATGAATTTTAAGTTATAGCTGGATCAAGCATGCATTTGATCACAACCCACTACTAATCAATTATAATTAAATTATGCAGATTGCTAAAGTAGCATAAAAACAAAATTTTCAATTATATGGAAATGGACTTGACCATTTATAACAAATTCCAAAATTCCACTATTTGCTAATTTTTGTTATATCAAGGGGAAACTCTTTTTTATTAGATTTGCTACTAGTATTAACATAGTAAAATAAAAAACTAGTTATCACAGTCCATGGAATAATAATTCAAACAACCTAAGAATTTTGCAAAACCAAGATTACCTGTAAGCGGTTGAATGCCATATACATACTGTTCCATCCTCAGAACCTGTAATGATAATAGGAAGTTTCGGGTGAAAGCATACAGCAGATACATTGTGAGTGTGGCCTTCCAGTGTCTGGACACAACTTTTGGTTTGATAATCCCACACCTGCTCATTTAGGAATCATTTATAAATATTTCAAAATCCATGTACATAATATAACCAAATCACCATTTATGATACACGTTCACATGTTACAGTAAAAGAAAGTATGTCTCATCTCTATAACTAATGATGAATACTTTGTTCATGCAATTGTGTTGTTTTCTAACTCAATTACCCCAAGTCCCTGGAAGGGGCCCATTTTCAGCAATAGGGAAAATTACCTACTTGACACCTAAACTAATGATCAATTCTATGCTTTACCATAAATATTATTTAAATGAACTCCGATTTCACATAGCATAAAAAACAGAAAGTTGATATCACAAATTTGTTGGCTGTTTCCAAGGTAGCTAGTGCACCTTATTAACAGCAATATAGAAAGAAGGACTGGGTTATTAGAAGTTTCCAAAGACTTATGAGGATGGATGTGCATCACCAAAGGCATGTCTTGAACCTGACCAAGGTGGCAGCCTACTCATGGGTTTTGCCTGCTGCTTAAAAGGGTTCTCTCTGTAAGCATTTGAGGAAAATATCTGCTTCCTATTCTCATGAGCCTTAATATTCTATAGGGATATAAAAAACCCACATTGAGAGAAAGTAGCATCAGTTAGAAGGTGCTAAGCAGGACCAGCAATAACAGCTATTAGTAACACTAACCTCTGTACTAGTAGTTAAAATATCTTGAAGCTCTTTTGTAGCTCCCTTAAGTTTACCCTTCAAGTCATCACAGACTACTGTGGAATGAATATCCTAATATAACGATAATCCTGTCACTTGATCCTAGATGAGGTTCATGCACTATAACCTTGGCACCTAAGATCTGATTAAGGAATACCATATAATTAGCTTAGTTTGATTTTAAAAATAGGTTGATATTGTGTAAAGTGGCTGAAGTTGTGAAACAGTTTTTGGGCAATTTGTTCTTTTATTTACAATTATGAAAAACAATAGTATTACATGCATCTTCCTAGTGCAAGCAATCATGAATGTTTACGATTTAAAATTTAAAAAAGAAAAAACTAATCACTCAACTTATACATATGTATAAATATATTGTTATGTTTCTAGGCTTTGGATCTTTTAAGGAAATAATTTTAGTTATAGTAAGATTTGTTTTAGCAACACTATTTTAGTTATAATAGAGTTTATTTTAAATAGAAATTATTTACTAGTTTCCTAATTAGGACTTCATGGTTTCTAGTTAGAAAATAAATCGTATTTTTAATAGATATTCCTACAGCCATAACATCTCTTTAAAGAGGCAAATTTAATCAATAAAACAAGTTAGAAAACTCCAATACAAAACTACAAGAAATAGATAACTCTCTCTAACAGTTTCCAAGGTCCCTACAAATTTAACGAGCATGAAGGTACAAGATCCCTTTGATTAATTTGATTAACCACGTTGTATTCCGATTCATAAGTCAAGACAAAAACAATCTGGTATCAAAGACAAACACCATTGGCAATAAGAACCTAAAGGAAGAATTAATGGCTCTTTACCAAGAAGTTTATGCTGCAATGGAAGCAAGGCCAGTTGTGATGGAATCCAACTTGGGAACTCAATTGCAACAAATATCAAGATGCCTAAAGGAGCTCTTCGATAGAGTCAGTGAACCAGCGATAAGAAAATAAATGGAGGTACATGCAGCCTAACAATGATGAAATCTGTAACAAAGAAAAACGATAACAGGTCCGAAACTTATGAAAGCCATATCAGCATATTACTAAACCTTCAACGGAATTCTTCACTTAAGACATTATGTAATGTTGCAGCAAAAGACAATATCTTTGTAGGTTTGCAGCAAAATAGAATCAGATGATGAAAAAAAAAAAGAAACAGACATGCTTATAACTCTAATCAATCCCAAAATTTATTCTAAGGGATGCAGAACGTTAATCATCAAACTAACCTTCCTTATGATTTTTCTCCAATATTCTTGTAAGGGATGCTGCAGTCAAACAAATTCTGAAAACGGGGAAATATCAGATACCAATTCCCCTTTGGTCACGATAACCCACAAATTCTCTCAATCTCCTCTGCAAGAAATACTAGTAACTGGGACTAGATTAGTTGTACAACCAATAATATAGAAATGAATCAGTAAGCATACCATTAGCTTTTGCTTATATTGCTCTAAAGTGGCACTCAATGTTCTGCATCTAAAACAATTAAAGCAAAAGGCACTAAAATAAGTAAGCAGAAATACACACAAAAGAATCCATTTAACCCATTAAAAAAAAGAAACAGCAGAAATAGCGATACATAGCATCAAATAAATCAACTAATTAAACAAACTAAAAGCAAAGACGATGTGTATATTTGAAATGAAGCTAAATATTCTTCTAACATCACTGATATATAAATAAGAAGAATATTTTAGAAGCACTGTTTTGCCCTTATAAGCCATAATAAAAAAGAATTAAAAATTTAAAATCTAAAAAATTTAAAAAAATCACTAAACCTTATAAAAACAGGTCTGTTGAAAAAAAAATGAAGAGCAGAGTTTAATTAACCCGATTTAAACTACAATAGTAACAATGATAAAGAGCCTATCTTTTTGCCTCGTACCAGCGTATGCTATTGAAAGGCTATGGCTTGGATAGTACCGACTCTGATTTAGAAAATGCATGAAGCCAGACGGGATACCAGAGGTTCATAGACCAAAAAAAGATTCAATCTTTATGCATGATTCAAACAATTTTAATTATAGAATAGGGCACTAAAGCAAATAACTCACTAACCTCACATGGAATCTTGACAGATCCATGCCGCCCTTTCATCCATAAATTCCTTTTTCTAACGATCTTCCAAGAGTAAGCACCACTCTTCGATCCTTCTAGCGATCTAATGGCCTAATTGACAGACGAAGCAAAGCAGACAGCCTATGCGAGAGAGACAAACTAGGCTAAGGAGAATCTGAGATAGATTGAATAAGGGAGAGAGTGAGAAATAGAAAAAAACAGAGCAAGTAAGGGAGATAAGGAGAGAACTAAAATGAGATGGCGGCAGAGGTGACATAACGGTGGGGGGAACCTCGCTGTCGAGATGGCGAGGAGGGACGTTAGCGCTGCTGAGAAAAAAACCGAGAGGAGACTTGGCTTTGACTGAAAGAGTAAAAGCAGACATATGAAGTTTTTAACCCTAAATTTTTTTAATTTATATTAAATATACAAAATTTTATTAAAAGACTACCGACGGAATTACCGACGACCAAAAACCATCGCAAAAACTATGATCTGTCGTCTTAATTTTTACTGACGAACTATACATCCGTCACAAAATCTGTCAGTACGTGCTTGTGTTACCAACGGAAATTTTGCCGCTACAAAAGTAAATTGCTAAAATTAATTACCGACAGACGAAACCGTCAATAATTAGGTCGCTAACAATTAGCACCAATATTTCCGGCCAAATATAGCCGACTATTTAATTCTGTCGGTAAAAATATTGTTGTTTATCAATTTTATTTTTTTTACCTACACATTTTCAATTTGGTCGGTAATCCATCAATAATATCTTGATTAAGGATTATGAGTCCATTGGTAAAAACCGTCAGTAAAATCAATTTTTTAGTAAAAAATGTCTTCGCATTTTGTTACTGACGAATTATAAATCCGTCACAAAATCTGTCAGTATATGCTTGTGTTGCCAACGGAAATTTTGCCACTACAAAAGTAAATTGCTAAATTTAATTACCGACAGACGAAACTGTCGATAATTAGGTCGCTTACAATTAGCGCCAATATTTCCGGTCAAATATAGACGACTATTTAATTATGTCGGTAAAAATGTTGTCGTTTATCAATTTTATTTTTTTACCTACACATTTTCAATTTGGTCGGTAATCCATCAATAATATCTTGATTAAGGATTATGAGTCCATCGATAAAAACCGTCGGTAAAATCAATTTTTTTTTGTAGTAAAAAATGTCTTATTTACATGCCATCTTTGCTTGCATGAGCATGCATCTTGACATATTCTCAATTGTTGATAAGTGTTATACCATAGTTGATGCATTCAAATGCCATGAAGGGGAATTTCTACTAATGGCTTTTAAAGCATATTGCCTTGAATACTATAGACCAAAATTATTCTTGATATGGAACTACAAAGGAAAAAAGGTCGGCCTAAAATAACTTAAATTTGCAATGAGATGGATAGGCATGAACATGGTAATATTACATATTATAGCATATGGATAGACATAAACATGGTAAAGTTATGCATGATAGCAGGTATAAAAATGTTGGACAAAAAAAATAGTGCAAGTGCGGCTATACCATCTAATCAAGCTTTTAGAGGTTGAGATATTTAATTAATATGATCATTGTAATAATATTTTGTAATATAAATATGTAATCAATAATTGAAATATATAATTGTATAAATAATTATTTAATTAAAGGGTCAATTAAGTCTTATGTTACAATCAATTTGAAATGTCCACCAATACAACATCATAAATATCTCCTGTTACGAGATGAATTGGTTTGTTTTTTTGGTTTAAGCATTCATTTCGTAAGTGTTTCGGTCTTTAGGTTTTGACATCACATCATTGTAACCTCTACTATATAATGGTTGATCTGCTAAACCCATAGTAGTCATGACATTCAGATCAGATAAAAGTTCATTTGAGAAATCATCTTGTTGTCCATTATGGCCCATTTTTCTATGTATATTGTAAGGCGAAATTAGTGTGGTGTTCGGTGCATATTCTCCTTCCAATATATTGACATTTAAATCAACATATATTGAATCTAGAGGGCATAATTCATAACATCTTGATGGACTAGTTGAAGTTTAATGAAATTCTTTCTGATTAAATAAAATGATACTAAATGAATTGGAACTATCCTCAAAATGAAATGGCCATAACAAAGGTTAAGGCACCTGGTGTACTCCAGGATGAATAAGAATAGATGTAATATTCGTCCGTTTTTCTCCCATGTCTCTTCTGCTATGTCTAGACCGACAAAAATCTTTAGGAGTAAAATCAAAACTTAAAATATTTTCTAACGTCAATCAAATATTATCGTCTTGATTTGATGATGAGACCATGTCACTGTGGTATATTCATTCTGCATCATCAACCTATATGCATATATGTTAATAATCATAAGGCATACTTTTGCCCCCAATGAAGCTCCGATTTTGGTTATACAATGTCTGGTTCGTGGTACATGCCATTGCATGTTTTGTGACTTAAAATGTAAGGGTGCACTGAGCAATGGAGTAATAACAACCTAATTATATCAATTAGAATGAAATTTTCAAATTTCTTTCTCTAGTTTTGATTAGTGTGTCCTCTCAAGTCAATGGAATACACGGAATCATTATTTTCTAGTGCGAATGGAATTGCTTGGTCATTTTTAAATTGTCGAAGATATAAATCAAGTTGGTGCCACACAATGCTATGAAAAGATATTAATGGCACAATTGATCTCCAATTGCCATGCTCATTTTTTACAAAAAAAAAAAAAAAAAGCAATAAGAACATCACACTTTTTTACAGCTCCTAGCTCACATAAAATAAAAAAAAAAAATTACAAATAGTCAAAAGTTCTCATGATTTTTCTTTTTAATGTACGAGATTGAACAGTTTATAATGGCTAAAAATAAATATACACCTAGTCAACATACTATATGTCTAACTTTAGACGGTACGCATTCACATCTTTACTACTATTATTATTACTCAAATTAATAAGGAATAGCCACCTAATACACAACAATTAATCGACTTTTCATAATATTGTATGAACAATTGCAAAGAAAAATATCCTAACATGATAACGAATAAATAAAACTAACCTATATCCGTAAGGCATGCTCCATTTAGAACAAATGTATTTATAAAAGGATGATGAAATTGAGGCAATTTTTCCCATATCTATATTTGTATTAATTACTGATAGCTACCAAATATATTTACATTTAGGTAGCGTTTGTTAATGTTGAAAAGGATGGAATAGAAAAAAAAAATTATTCCAATTTTTCGGACTTTTTTCAAGCATTTGTTAAAAAAATGGATCCCACAAAAGTTTAACTATTTATATCTTGAAAAATCAAGATATATATATCTTGACATAGTCAGATAAGAAACAACTAAAAAATTAAGAAATATATATTTTTAATTTATCCCAAAAATTTTAACAAATAATTGAAAAAAATATCGGAATATTTTTTAATTTTATCTTGTCTATTCTATATCTTGATCCGAAAAACATTTCATTCTTATATTAAAATTTTTTATTTGGGTCGATTTAACAAATTCTAGCTTAGACAGGTAGCATGGCATAGCTCCCTATTAGGGATGTGCATTGGTCTCGACCCCTAAAAAAATGCCATCTAATACCCCCGAATTGACCTTGATTACAAACAGGGTACCAACACGTTTAACTTGAAATTCATTCCTCAGCACCTCAAAATTATAAAGTTTTATAAAAAAATAATTATTTGTAGAAACACAAAATTTCCAAGTCAATCACATAAATTTTAACAATGATAATTTACACATAAGCAAAAGTTCTATTAGGAATTTTAACAAACAATTACATGACAAGAAAAATAATTACAAAAATCAATTCAAGAATTAAAAAAAAAAAGCAATAATCTAACAATTTCAATCTCTCTACACGTGTATGCTAAAATTGCTATAAATTACAAAAGAAATGTTAAAGAACAGAGATAAGAAACATGAGATATGATGAGAAGACAATTAAGGTATACATTGAGATGAGAATCTTTCTTCTGGCAATCAATTGCAGATGGCAGTGAAAGCATGTGTTAAGATTGAGTAAAGGCAGTGAAGGGTGAAGAAAGATGGGAGAGAAGAGGAAATATATAGATGGTAGGCAATGAAGGGCATGCGTTGAGATCCAGTAAATGTGCAATTTAGGAATTATTTTTGATAAATCAAAATTTATGGATTTTGGTTTAGGTGGAAGAGAAAGAAGAAAGATGGGAGAGGGGAGGAGAAGATAGAAGATGGTAAATGGGTAAAGAGAGAACAAATGAATAGTAAACCAATTTAAACGAGAGAAAATATATAAAAAAAATACTAATTCTCATTAGAAACTGAACTTGGGACTAAGAAATGCTAATAAGCCAAATTGCACTCTCTATTTTAAAATAAGAATTTACACGTGAGTAAAAGTTTTTTTAGGAATTTTAACAAATAGTTAGATGGCAAGAAATCTTAAAAAATAGAGATGAGAAACATTAGATAAGATGAGAAGACAATTAATGGTAGACACATGAGATGGGAACCTTCCTCATGGCAATCACTTGTATGGCAATGAAGGCATGCGTTGAAATTGAGTAAAGACAGTGAAAGGTGAAGAAAGATGGGAAAGAAGAGGAAATGTAGAGATGGGAGGTAGTGAAAGGCATGTGTTAAGATCCAATAAATGTACAATTTAGGATTTCTTTTTTCATAAATCAAAATTTATGGATCTTGGTTTATTTGGAAGAGAGGGAAGAAAGATTATAGGAGAGGGGAGGAGAAGAGGGGTTTTTTTATTTTTATTTTATTTTATTTTATTTATTTTGGGGTGTTTTTGTAAAGAATTTGCAAATCTGGTACTACAATAATATCATTTAGGTTTCTGGTATGTTAAAAAACGGCAAACTAGTTACCGTTTTGTATCAGAGTAGACCCCATATCCAATTTTACATTTATTGTCAAAAAAAAAAAAAGGCACTATAAGTTGCCCTTTTTTGGAGTATAAAACTGCCTGGCAATGTTTCCTGAAACTGAGTGATGGATCTCACGTCTCGTGAAAAACGGCATGTTACCATGCCGTTTTTTGAACTACATTTGATCAATTTTACAGGAGCTTTTGATTTTTTTGTTTTTTTTATATCACTACCTCATTTCGTGTAATTCACTCTATTACACTCATTGGATTTTCTTTTTCTTTTTTTTTTTCAAAAACACTATTTATACAAACAATATTGGAGAAAGTTTAGTTTTAATAAAACTGAATTTTCTTATGCTTTTATATAGTTCTTTTAAGAAATTAGAACTATTATTTAGATTTAATTGGTCCTTTTTTTCTATAAATAGAGCAAAATAATGTATGGTAATTAACTATAATAAAATATTTTATATTGCTTATACTAACTAGGGCTCTACAATATATTTTTACTCAGTATATGAAGTACGCATATTGAATTATGACTTATATACTCTTAACAAATATTATTTTATATTTTGTTTTGAATTATTATTTATATTTTTATATTTTACTTCATATTTTCAATGATACTTTGTATAATTTAGTCAATGTTCATTTTTTTAAATTCTTATTAATTAAAAATAAAAAAAAATTATAATTAACTAAATTGTACAATTTAAAACTGATGAACCAGTTAATCAAAATGAATAATTAAATTTCTGATTAGTAATTTTACGAAAACCAATAATAATTAATTAAAAATAAATGAATTAAAAAATTTAGCCAAAAATTTTTTCCAATAGAATAAAAAATTACACATTAAAATTTTATATATAAGTATCTTTACTGAATTTTATACTTTAAAAGAATCAAATTGTTTTCAATGGAATCATTTAATTTAAAAAATAATAAAATTCTAAATGTTTTTACTTCTTTTTTTTCCCCTCAATTAAGTGAGATCCGTAGACCCCTTTCAACTCCCTATAGCTGGACTACGTTCATACTGACCCCTACTACTCACAACATATGCAATGCACAGCTCTTATTAATGTTAATTTGGATCCTTTTTTTTTTTTTTCCAATTTGGACTCAATTTGAATCTTTAAAAAGATTTTTTAAAAAAAGTGCAAGTTGAAGAATCAAGGAGTATTTCTGCTCCAAATATTTGCAAAGTGCCAACAAAGAGAGGCTAGGTTCCAAGCATATATGGCAATTGGCCCAGACTCCATGTTTCTAATATAGTTTTGAGCAGAAAATTCGAAATTGCCTAACAAATTAAGGAAAATGAAAAAAAAAAAAAGGCAATTTATTCTGCAATAGTCATCGAAACCACTACCAAGGGAAAGAAGAAAAAACCAAAAATTCAAATGCTCCGGTCATTTTCACTAGTAGTAGACCCCATAGAAGTGACCAAATGCAGTTCAAAAAACGGCATGGTGACATGCCGTTTTTCACCAAACATGGGATCCATTGCTCAGTTTCATGAAATACTGCCATTTTATACTACAAAAAACGGCACCTTATAGTGTTGTTTTTTTGACAATAAACATAAAATTGGACTTGGATTCACTCTGACACAAAACGGCAACTAGTTTGCCGTTTTTTAATGCACCAGAAACCTAAATAATATCACTGTAGCACCAGATTTGCAAATTCTTTACAAAAACACCAAAAAAAAAAAAAACCCAGGAGAAGATAGAATACAGTTAATAGTTGAAGAGAGAAAATAAATGGTAAACCAATTTAATCAAGAGAAAATATAAAAACAAGTAAAAGAAAATGTCCTACTAGGTATTGATCAAGTACCATCAAATGGTTTCCATGCTTCAATTATTAAGTCAAATTGTATGCTCAATCAGCATAGTATATATTATAAATATATAAAACTCCGATCCCAACTATAATTTTCAGGTTGATCCAAACCTCCAATGGCAGGAGCCACATCAAATAGATGTAATTACTCGACTGTGATATCATATTCAATAACATCGGTTAATATATACAACCGTATTATAAAAATTTCTTAAAAAAAGAAAGTGTAAAACATGAGGGGAATAGAAATGGCAATGAACTTTAATTTGCAAAAAATTTTTATCTACACACAATTAATCAACAAATTATATTACAAATTTTTATTATTATCCCAAAGGATATGAAAAATATAATTTTATATGATTTATAAAAAAATTTGACATGTGTAAACAAACTATTTTTTTTTAATTTTTTTAACCAACGTAAGTTGACCTAAGTGAAAGCAATTTTGATCGCTTAAATAAGTGATCTAGGGTTTGAATCCTTGTGGATGCAGTAAATTTCGTTTGGAAAGGTTTTCGCGGTTACGCCTGACAGTACCTCTAGTGGGGATTAATCTGAGTATGATATGGTTTAAAAATGTATTCCGTCAATAAGAACCTGCTTAGGATGTCATACTAAAAAAACTATTTTTTAAAGTAAAGATAACTTTATAATTTTATTATCTCTATACAATAATCGTATTAAGAGTTTGTAATGTAAACCAACATTTAAATCCGAAATAACTATATTTTATAGAAATGATACACAAAAGTTTAATATAATATAATATGTAAATTCAATAAATAGATTGAATCGGATTATAAATGAGTTTTCTAAATTTATAATACTATTTTTAATTTTTTTTTAAATTTTCATTAAGAATAAAAAATTTATACACATGCAATAAACTGTATAAATTTATTTTTATTTTTATACTATACAAAAAATTAAAATTTATAAAAATATAAAATGATCTATACAGATTATGACTCCATATGATTCAAACACAGATCGGATTGTGGATTGAATTAGTCATTTAGTGGATCATATATTTGAGATTTCCATATTGGATCAAATTTTGACTGATATAATAATATGGCATAGAACTTTATACTTAAATTTTAATTTAAAGAAAAACAAACGCACGAGGAGAATGGCGCCGAATCTTTGGCATGAAATTATATTTCTTCTCCTTTCTTGCATTTAAACCTAGCCACCACCATCAAAAACCCCCTAAAATCCAGTCTCCAAAATCATCCACCATGGAGCCAAATGTAGTGAAATCTGATCTTGTCCTCATCCTTGACTTTGGTTCCCAATACACCCATCTAATAACCCGTCGAATTCGCTCTCTTAATGTATTCTCTCTCTGCATCTCCGGAACTTCCCCTTTGGACTCCATTACTTCCCTCAATCCCAAAGTTATTATTCTCTCCGGAGGCCCCCACTCCGTCCATTCTCCCGACTCACCCACTTTCCCTTCTGGCTTCATCGAGTGGGTACAGAAAAATGGGTGCTTTGTGCTTGGCATTTGCTACGGTTTGCAGTTGATTGTCCATAGATTGGGAGGAGATGTCAGGGTTGGGGAGAAACAGGAGTATGGAAGGATGGAGATTGAGGTTGCGCAGAATTTTGGGATTTTTGGGAATAAAAAAGTTGGGGATAAACAGGTGGTTTGGATGAGCCATGGAGATGAGGCTGCAAAATTGCCTGAAGGGTTTGAGGTGGTGGCTAGGAGCGAACAAGGCGGAGTTGCTGCGGTGGAGAATCCAGAAAAGAGGTTTTATGGGTTGCAATACCACCCAGAGGTAATTGGGTTTTGTTTGAATTTGTTTCATGAGTTGGAATACCACCTAAAGTTGGTGTCTTTTTGAGACGGATGGCACTTTTCATTTTATTAACTATGTTCTATTTATAGCATTGCCACTTCAAACTGTAAAAGCGCTTTTTATTTGATTTTATCTTGAGTTGAATTGGGGAGTAGGAATGTTGGCTGTTAGTAAGAATACTCCAAGGCAGGAATTCTTATGAAATTAATTTCATTGAAGCTAGTGCAGTGGAATGTTTTACTCATACAGTCAATTAGTAATTTCTATTGCTGGAACTTGTTCTGTAAATTTGTCCGAGTTGATTCTATTTTTGCAGATGTAAAAATTTGATCTCTTTTAGCGTGATTTAAAATAGTTCAGGAGAAGAAAAAGTCGAACTTTGTGAAGACATGCAGTTATTAAATTATTTCCAAGTTATTGAAGGCAAACATATCTGCATATCCCTTTTTTCTTTGAAATTTAGTGCACAGTAATCTAACATGTAATGGGAAACAATTATTATTTGTTATTAAGTCATTTCATGTTTTATCTTTTGTAGGTGACTCATTCGCCAGAGGGCATGGATACGCTATGCTATTTCCTCTTTGATATTTGTGGAATTAGTGCAAGTTGGAACATGGAAAATGTGGTGGATGAAGAAATCAAGGTGATCAAAGGTACAGTAGGGCCTGAAGATTATGTCATATGTGCTTTGTCAGGTGGAGTGGATTCTACAGTTGCTGCGACTCTTGTTCATAAGGCAATTGGAAATAGGCTTCATTGTGTTTTTGTGGACAATGGTTTATTGAGGTGAGTGAATAACCTGCTTTAATTAACAAATATACAGATACTAAGTGCCACAAGGAGGACTTTTTAAAACAGAATACTCACTTTATTTAAAAATATCCAGGTATAAGGAGAGAGAACGCGTGATGGAAACTTTTGAAAGGGATTTGCATCTACCTGTTACATGTGTTGATGCTTCAGAACAATTTCTTAGCAAGCTGAAAGGTGTAGTAGATCCTGAGATGGAAAGGAAGATCATTGGGAGGGAGTTCATTAGCATTTTTGATGTTTTTGCTCATGATTTGGAGCAAAAATTGGGAAAAAAACCTGCTTACCTGGTCCAAGGAACTTTGTATCCTGATGTAATTGAATCTTGCCCACCTCCTGGATCCGGAAGAACCCACTCACACACTATCAAAAGCCATCATAATGTGGGAGGGCTTCCAAAAGACATGAAATTGAAGCTCATTGAACCTCTTAAACTTTTGTTTAAGGATGAGGTAATGGATTTCTCTTTTTCACTCCATGCTGCACATTAAAATATCTTAATAGCTCAGTATGGCTTATTTGTTCATTTATGTTTTATTTATAAAGGTTCGTCAACTGGGGAGGGTCCTGAATGTTCCTGAGGGATTTTTGAAGCGCCATCCGTTTCCTGGGCCTGGGCTTGCAGTGCGGGTCTTGGGTGATGTAACTGAAGGCAATGCTTTGGAGATCCTTCGCCAGGTATATTATGTCTGCTGTGGAGAGAAAACCTAGGGTGTCAATATCTAACAAACATAAGGTGGCAATTCTGTCCTGCCTGTGTTGTCACCCTTTTTACCAAATCCCCTAAATCCTGGCCTCTACTGGGGCCAGACAGCCTAATATCGGCCTAGATGCAAACACATTAATGGCCATCTCGGCATCACTGGGTTTTGGCATAAATGGTGGGGGGCATTTGCACCAAAAGTGCCCTTTCCTCTTCTTGTGAAATGGAAGAAATTATGAGCAATTTTTATCCTTTGTTCAGAAATAACTGCGAATGTGGTTGATGAGCTGTTTGATCATAAGAACTATTTAGCTCTTTATTTGGACCATCAACCTATATTTGTCTATTGGATATACCCCTTTTCCTAGAATGGGTTGTTAGCTATTCTTATTAACATATATTTATATTAGACACTATTTAAGTTATTTTCTAAAAATTCATGTTATTTTAATTTATGATATATAAAACATAAAATTTTAAATTTTGTTATTGCTGTACTATGGCAAGAATTTTGATTGCAAGATTTATACATGACAATGACCTACATGTTGTGTGCTTAGCTAACTATTTCTTCCCGATAAGCAGTTATGGAAATGTTAAGAGTATTGGCATTTGATTGTATTCTGTTAAATTTCTATTATACTAAGAATATGGGTTGTCTTGCTACTCGGGTAGTTCATGATAGTGCTAGTCACAATTTATCATTCATTATAACTACTACTATCATTATTAAGCACACTATTTCTTCTCAATAAGCAGTTATGGAAATGTTAAGAGTATTGGCATTTGGTTGTATTCTATTAAATTTCTATCAAACTAAGAATATGGGTGATCTTGCTACTCAAGTAAATCATGATAGTGCCAGTGGTGAACAAAGAACAACTTTGCCTCAACCTCTAATCCCTTGTGGAACCTAATCTACCATTCATTTTAATTATTAGTATTGTTACTCCTAAAGTTTATATTTTGATTGCCTTTGCAGGTTGATGAGATTTTTATCCAATCCATCAAGGATGCTGGGCTTTATGATTTGATTTGGCAAGCTTTTGCGGTTTTCTTGCCTGTAAGATCAGTTGGAGTTCAAGGTGATCAGAGAACACATTCTCATGTTGTTGCTTTAAGAGCTGTTACAAGTCAAGATGGGATGACTGCAGATTGGTGAGCCTTATTTTGTTCTGCATATGTTCCCTATCTTCTTTGTTTACCTTCTTCTTTTCTTCCCCATTATGACTTGGAAGAATGGTTGGTTTTGCTCGATGATAAAATTTTAGGATTATTTCCTTCAAATTTGAGGCATTTGATACTTTTTCTTTTGGATATATGTAGTATTTGTCATGCTATATGTATGCTGGATTTCACCCATGAACTGATCACTGTAATTTTGGGTTGTAATTTGTCTATTCCAAATCATACGCCAATATCAATGCGAACCATAGGGCTTGTTTGTAGTTTTTACTGCCTGCTTCAAAGTTTAGTTATGGAGTAACGTGTTTTGTTGGAAGTATTTTTTTCTTTTTCTTCTTTTGGCCTAAACTGTGTCTAACAAAGAATGATAATTTCACATTGATTGCTGTTTTAGTACGATACCCTCATCTACAATTAAAGATGGGCCAAAAAGATTTAGGTTGTAACGTATGAAACTGGTAACTTGTCTTGTGTAATGAGTTTTGCATATTGACTTTCTGCATTATTGGATAGACACTATCTTTCTATTCACTATTCTAGCTTTATCTTGATAGCCGCTTCATTGATGTAACTATAATTACTCTCACACGCCTTCCATAATTGTGGAATTCCAGGTATTTCTTTGAGCACAAGTTCCTTGATGACGTGGCTCGGAAAATTTGTAATAGTGTGAGGGGCATAAACAGAGTTGTTCAAGACATTACATCAAAGCCTCCGTCAACCATCGAATGGGAATAATGGCTCATCTCATGGCATAAAACTCGTGACTCAACAGTCTTGGTCTACATTATGTATAAATCTAGTGATAATTTGTGAGATTAGCGGAATGGTAATGAGTTTGAGCTGGTATTATGTATGATATGATTCGTTTAACTTGTGATATTTATGCTGGAATCCAGTTACCCAAAGTCCATCCAAGGTAATATAGTTTTGTAGGAAAAATATTTATATGAAATTCCGGGGGCACTCCTGATGATTAATCGTCATATACCTTGTTTTCTGTAGTGAGATTCCTTGTTTCTTTAGCACAGATAGGCTTATATTTGGGGTTAGAATAGTGATATATCATCTATGTCGCATGTTTCTGAATGATTTGGAACTTGGTTTTAAGTGTCAACATTTGGCGGAAAAGAAAGCATGTTGGTCAAGGATCCAGAAAGCAGTTCAGATTTTCAATTTAGCGTACTCTTTGGTTAGGTTATTCTCAATTGCATACAGGTCTTGTGCTTTGAGTGACTACAGTCATTATAATGGAACCCCCAATGCATATGAGTTCCTGTCCGCTGGCAAGAAACCCATCCAAAATGTTTGTATTGTACGAGTTCAAGTTGGAAAATTACAGCCTGGCAGAGCCCTTTAAATATTATTAAGAATTGCCTTTTTTATTATTATTTTTACTTTTTTTTTGACTCGTTGTCACAGGACAACCTTTCAAATTTGTTCTTTGGGAGTGGGGTGTTCTATGTATTTTTCACCCAATAGTCATTCAGATTCACTTGCTATGTTCTTCAAAAGAAATGCAGGATCAGCAGAGAAATAGTAAGTAGGGGTGTGCAAAAATTGAACCCGACCGATCCGAACTGATGCATTCGGGTGAGGTTAATTGGTTTAATCAGTTCGATTCAATTAGGAGGATTATAAATATTTCTGGTTCGGATCGGGTAACAACCATCTAAAATCGAACAGATCGATCAAACCGATTTACTAATTATATATATAAAAAAAACCTTAAATTCACTTTCTCAATTCCTCTTTTAAAATTCATGATCTTACCTCTTTTAAGTCTCCACCGCCCTAAGTTTTTCTGGCTGGCTTTTCGCCTCCTTCACCCAGTTGTCGATCGGTGATCAGAAAGTTGGTGGACTCAGGTGGAGGATCCCTAATTCCCTACATCAGTTTGCTTCCTATTCCTATATTCAGATTTCGTTCACCTAACTAACACCGTCAACTCTTTCTTGGCTGGCCAGTGATTAGAGTCTCCGTGTCGGTGAACAAGAAATAACGGCAGAACTCTCTTCATTTTGATCGATCCCATTCCAAGTTGAACATTTTTCCTTTTCAGTGTTTTTTTATTATTATTAGTTTTCCGTTTCTAATAATTAATAGTAACTTCCTTGATTTATTTGGTTCAGTTTCTATTTGCAAGTTGCATAACTAAGTCATTAACTGTAAATAAATTCTAATTTATTTCCAAAATAGTCTTCATTTTGGTGCCTGTACTCGCATTATTCACATCCGCCACATTGTTTTGCTCCATTAACGCCATTGATTCCCACCTCCAGGTGAAGCAATAGAGAAGAAAAGAGAGAAGGAGTGTTTTGAGGACAAAGCCCGATACTAGAGAGTATTCGAGGTATTTAGATTCGAAAATAATGAAGGGGTAAAACCCTAATCGCGCCTAGAAACCATAGAGAGAAAAGAAAGAGAAGAATGTAGAAAGGTTGCATCGTGCACTTCCATGGATGATGGGGCCTGAATTTTGCTCGAACTCACGATTGGGCCGTATATGAGGCTTCTATGTTGGGCCTTTATCTTGGGGTGCACTTTTAGAATCCAACAGATTTTGCATTTTGGTACAGAATTCTTATTCTAATCCGTTTTTAAATTGTAGAATTAATGATATACATTCGGATTAATCGGGTTGTTCGGGTCGGGACCCGAAAAATATCGGATTGTTCGGGTTGAGAATGCTTATTTACCATTTATTTTTAGGAACAGAATCAACTTTACAGAGGCTACCATTGTTTGAGATTTACAATCACCAAAATTGAGGAAAATAATGGATACAACAACTACAGCCATCATCCATGATCTGCCAACTTTGTACTTGAGAAGATTCTCCATTCATCCCCCAACCACAAAAGAATACTCAGCGGGCTGAGCATTTTGAACCCTTATCAAAGGAAACCTAGCATTTAAAATTTATGGCAACATCAACCTCCATGTTTCACATCCTCAAGAAAAAAAGAGATGATGAGCCAGGAAAATCTACAAATGCTATTTATCTGCTCTGTTTTTGGCAAGGAATCTGAATGCTTCAGGTTTTCATTTACATCTCCTTGTCCACTAAAGAAAATTCATTTGCATCTGAATCTTGGCATATCTTTCATGTTTCTGAAAATAATATTTCCAACTTGACAACTATATCCTTCCAAATATCCTCAATATCTCAAAGGGCTTGACATCATCCTCTTTCGCTTGACTTGTTAGAACTTTAAGACTTGATCATCTCTGCTCTTTTACATCCAATTCTTGGCATGTATCATGCATGTCAGATACCTTTGAAAGGGATATCTTGCCAAATTGAAAACCAACAGATATTTCTATAGGTTCTACACAATGTTTAAGATGGCAGCATTTCATCCTTTTCCATGTGGTTAGAAAGAATTGCAAGACAGTCATTCACCATCTCAGCTTGAGGGTGCGACTGATCTTCAACAAAGAAAGGTTGAATTCTCTTGTCAATCTCAATCCAGCTACACCCGGGGTTCTTCTTCATTCCTAGTTCTTTCATCTTTATCCTCACCATTCGAACCTTATCCCATTTCTTCACAGAGGCATACATATTTGATAAAGTAACATAAGTTGATGGATCATCAGGATCTTTCTTCATAAGCAACTTTGCAATTTCCTCTCCCAAGTCTAAATCTTTTTGCAAAAGACATGTAGAAAATAATGTGCTTAATAACCCAACATCCTCTGATATTTCCAGAGCATTCTGGAGAATGCTATAAGCTTCACGCAGTCTTCCAGCTCGCCCAAGAAGATCAATCAAGCAAGAATAGTGTTCAATTCCGGGTTTAATTCCATATTTGGTGGTCATTTGATTGAAAAAGTAGTAGCCTTTGTTAACTAATCCTGAGTGGCTGCAAGCTGATAACACTGCAAGAAAACTAACTGCATCTGGTGTTACATCAGATTGCAGCATTTCATCAAATAGCCTCAAAGATTTTAAAGCTTGGCCATGAGATCCATATGCAGTGATCATAGAAGTCCATGACACAAGATCCCTCTCTGGCAACTTATTGAAAACATCAAAGGCTTCATTCACAGCACCACATTTTGCATACATGTCGAGGAGAGCTCCCATGACTACTTCATTAGATTCAAATCCCCTTTCAGTGACACAATTGTGGATCTCTTTACCCTTTTCTGAGGCTGCTAACTGTGAACAGGCTGATAAAATACAAGAAAATGTTACAGCATCTGGTTTTACGCCAGCTACTTTCATGTCATCATACATGCCAAGTGCATCAAAATAATTGCCCATTGTGATATACCCAGAAATCATAACGTTCCAACAGACTACGTTATCTTTCGCCAACATTTTGAAGACATTTTCAGCTGAATTTACTCTTCCACATTTGAAGTATAAGTCAATAAGGCTACTGGTCACAAAGACATCAGGTTCAATTCTATTTCTAATTATGTGTCCATGAATGAAGCTTCCATATTGAAGCTGGGCTACTCTAGAACATGCTACTAATATGCTACTTATAGTAGTTAGATTCGGTTTAGTACCTTCCACGTTCATTCTCTTAAAAAGTTCCATGCATTCTTTGCTATCACCTACTGAACTGTATCCAGAAATTAAGGAATTCCAAGCAACCAAAGACTTTTTTGGCATCTGCTCGAAAATGTCTTTAGCTATGCCTAAGCAACCACATTTGCCATACATGTCCACAAGAGCAGAACTGATAAAGCCATCCAACACTATCCCATTTCTCATTATTTCCCTATGAATCTCTTTCCCTCTTTCCAAGTCCAAAAGCCTTGCACACGATGAGATGGCAATTGTCAATGTCACTGAGTTCGGCTCAAACCCACACTCTCTCATTTTCCCAAACAATTGCACCACTTTTTCAGCTTTCCCATTTTGATAATAGCAAGAAATGACCGTGTTCCAGCTCACCACATCTCTCTCAGGCATTTCATCAAACAGCTGCACGGCATTTCCAAACAAATTGCAGTGTCCGTACAACCAGACTAGAGAGCTTGTAACAACAACGTCAAACAAGAAACCAGACTTTATCAAATGGGCATGTAGCATTTTCCCGTAATCATCTTTGCCCAATTCACCACAAGCCTTTAGCACACTCGGGTAGGTGAATCTATCAGGTTTCAAATATTGGTATCGCAATAAACTTCGAAAAACCTCAACAGCTTCGATGTACATACGATTCTTGGTGTAAGCAGCCATAATGGAATTCCAGAGGGAAATATCCAGCGGGTTCTCAATCCTTCTGAAAACAACTCTGGCATAGTCATAGCATTGACAAGAGAAATAGAGGTTGATAAGGTTCTTGCAGAAGGAAATGTTGTTTTGCAATCCAAAAGTTACGATTTTTTGGTGGATGAGTTTGCCTTGCGTTAGTGATTTGGAAGCAACAGATTTTCTCAAGAAAAAGAATAGCTTTGGGGTGTCCATTGAAGAAGTTATGGTTGGAAATTTTGAACAAAGGTGACATTTCAAAAATGGGTTTTCATATTTCTTTTTGTCATAAAAGAACAACCCGATCAATAGAGAAAGCTGTGAATCAGCTGAAATGGCAAAATATTACTCCAACAATAGCAGAAATTGGTTAGCGTTCCGCTTCCGAAGTGTGTGAACTGCAGGCATCACGGAACGGAGGTCCAAAACTATATACCCCAAAAGAATTAATAAGCCTATGTTTGGACCGGAGTTGATGCGGTATACGAGATTAGAGTAAATACGAGTAAATGAGAGTAAAATAGATAAAAATAACTCTTATTTACTCTCTTTTATTTGCCAAATTTAAAATTTTAAAGTAAATACGAGTTACTCGTATTTACTTCCAAATTGAAAGTAACTTTTTTTTAAAAGTATAGAGTAACTGGTTATTCTCATTTACTCTATAATTTTTACAAAACAAACAGAGTAATTGAATTATTGTAATTTATTCTACTTTCATTTACCCTCGTCTACCTCTATCTAAACAGAAGCTAAAGGAAAATGAGTGTACGCTTTCATAGTAGTCACTCATCCTCTTGTGAGATCTGAATAAGATTTTTTTTTTCAAGAAGATCTGAATAAGAAATTAGAAATTAAAAATTAAAAATTACTTAAATTTTAAGAATAAAATGAAAAAGTTAATTCAATTAAAGATTCTTATTTGACCCTAATGTTTTGTTAAAACTGCTGATTTCTCCTTAATATTTTAATCTTGAGCACTAAAATATTCCTCCATATTTCCTTACTTTTTTAATATATGAAATTACTTTAAAATATTTTTACCAAATTTTTGATATCAACCAAAGCGTACATGTTTTGTACTAGAAATTTTTTAGGTTTTCTAGACAGAATTATAAAGTTATTTAGAAATCCTAAAATTAGTTTCTAACTATACTTAGAAATTCTATAATTTCACTTTGTTAAAATTTTTTTAAATATAGGACAAGTTCTATTTGATTAGCATCAAGGTATTGGTAAAATATTTTGGAGTAATTTAATAAATTTTGAACATAATTTAAAAGGAAAAATAATTTCTTAAAAAAAATAAATTAAAGCGGGATAAAATCATAAAATTGAAAAATTAAGAGAATTTGAAAATATTAGAGGCAAATTAACTTTAAAATAAATATTAAGGGCAAATCAACTTATTAAATAATAAGTTAGAAAAACATCAGAAAGTTTTTGGCAAAATATATTAAACAAGTTACATTAGACTTCAAACATCTTCTTGCCACCCTAAGCAACTGCTAGGTATACTTCTTCCCTTCCATCCTTCGCAACTTTTGGGGACAGTAATCTTGAACATTTGATGGTTCTGATCCTTTAGCTGCTCAAAACATGCAATTAATTAAACCCAACTGGCATGCCGAATCAACATCATGGTCACACATGGCATGCACATCGTCAACATCCATGTCACATTGCCACATCATCCACAAGCCATGTCACCATTGCCATATTGGACTCCGACAACATCAGACCGCCACATCATCACTGCCGTTCATAACAGCAAATCAGGAGCCAGTCTCTCTCTTGGTTTGGACTTGTAGATACCAATGATCGAGCAGCATTCTATATTGGCAAGGGCTGTTGTGCATGCTGATCCTGATGATCTTGGAAAAGATAAAAGTTGTATATTTGCTTACAAATAACATTTTTAGGAAACCTAGAAGAACATAGCTTGGTGGAAAATGCAATACTCTGCAACAGCTAACAGAAACCCAATTCCCTTTTTCCCCGTTGCCTGTCTTTCATATTGTACTTGGACTTATTGTTCAATCTCATCCTTATTTATAATCAGTTGTGCTAAAAATGGCTGAACTAATTATCAGATAGAATGCAAAAATCTTGTCCTATTCTCATTGATCAACAGTATTATGAACAATATCATTGGGAAAAACAAAATCCAGATCTGACGCAGGAAAAATAACTAACTACTAGCAGAATCTTACTAAGAGCTACACTGACTAACTGCTCCTCCTTTTAACTTATCTGAATAAGAAATAGTTCTCTGGCTTCTTGTTTATACCATTGCACTATAGCTTATTGAGGTATGGCATTGCATGTCAACTTATTTCTTTTTAATTTATAGTTGAATTCATAACTGTAGATGAAAAAGAACTTGTAAAATAATATAAAGCATAGCATTTAGTCAGAAAAGATTGATATTTTGCTATTGTTTATGTTCTTTCTTCATAATTGAAAAGTCAAAATAAACACACTTTTTCATTGTTTAATACAGATTAAAACACGGCGAATTTAATACAGATTCTGCGATGGAATTTTTATTATTCGCAACGGAGAAGACTTCGGCAACGGATGTAGAATCCATCGCAGATAATTCCCAACAAAGAATCTGTAATGGAATAAAATCGCAATCCGTCGTGAATATTTAATGTGAAACGGATTTATAAATTTTGCGACGGACATATCTCAATTTTTTTTTTACAGTCAAAGGCGTCAAGAAAAAAAAAAACAAAAGTAAAAATCCTAGGGTTTACAAAAACTTTGAATTTTTTTTAAAAAAACGACAAATAAAAAAATCAATGGAATCGGTAGAAGCAGCTAACTCACATCGCTTTGAGTCTAAATCCTTCTCAAATTGTTCGGAGTCGGCTTGCATAAAACCCAAACTTGTGGAGACGAACCAATTCAGCCGCCGGCAAAGAAGACGACGAACATGAAAAAGAAGCCGCAGAATTGAGCAAGAGTTGTAAATAAACCCATGATTTTTTCCCAAGGATAAATTATTATTGTATTCAATATGAACAGAAAAATGATACCTTTTGTAAGTTTCAAATATACTCTAAAGGGATCAATAGAGTATTCAAAAAATTGTCACAAATCCACTTTCCTTTTTCAAAGAATATTTAAGTAAAGAATTAAAATTCTTTAGGAAATAATCAAATTAAATGTGATATAATTTTGAAAAACTATTTTTATATATGTAAGGGATAACCTGAATTTTTGCCCCTAAACTTTTTAAAAGTAACAACTTTAGCCCCTAAACTTTTTTTTAGCCCATTTTGCTCCTAACGTTAATTTTTTTATTTGATTTTACTCATGAACTTAAGGTTATAGTGTAAATTTACTTCTCAAACTAATAGAGTTGCCATGTGTCTAACAATGCAAATTCAAGCCAATCACGTTCTGACACGTCATCTTTCTCTCTCTTAGTGAAAAATCCAGTCAACCACTTTGATGACATGGCAAAAATGAAAAAAAAAAACTCTCCTCTATCCTCTCTTCCTCTTCCTCTTCCTCCTGGATTTTTTAGACTTGATGTGGCCTGTTTCTTCTACCGATCGAACATCTACCGGAACTCTGATCAAACTAAATTTTGGTGAAAAATTAGGAGACATATATTTCTTAATTTTGAATGGTAGAGATCAGTTTTGGAGGTCTGAAAGTTGAGGTTCTATTGCAAAAAATTGATTATTTTTCTAGGTATTTTTTATAGTGATCGCTTTCATTTTTTTGATGATTGGATAAACATTTGCCGTTAGATTGGGTTGATTTTTAGTAAGTACGGTCGAAATGCCTTGTTATTAAATTTGAACGGTGAAGATTATTTTTTAATGTCTGTAAGTTCAGTTTTTGTTATTCAAAGATTACTATTTTTCGGATTTTTTACACAAAGACCAGTTTCATCTTCTTTGACAAGCGGATAGTTATTTGCCCTTAGATCGGGCTGATTTTTGGTGAGTGTGGCTAGAACTTTTTGTTCTTCAATTTGAACGGTGGAGATTGTGTTTGAATAATTATAACTTTATCCAATTTGCTTTGGACAGAAGTTGAAATTGAAGGGCTTCATATTCTTCTTTCTCTCTAATTTTTGAAAACCAAATAACAGATAATTGATGGACAAAATTTATGGGTTTGCTATTAATCATTGTTTTCCATTGTTAATCTTTCTATAATTTTGTGTTTGAATATTTGGGAGTTGGTCATTTTAAAGAAGAAGAAGGAAAAGAAGAATGAAAGCAGGGAGAAGAGGAAGAGAAATGAGATTTTTCTTGGAAATTTAGAACAAATTTTCATGGGAAACAAACATGACTGTTACGAAAGCATCCATGTGGCCTCTATTTTTGCTGACTGGATTTTTCATTAAGAGAGAGAAAGATGACATGTCGGAACGTGATTGGCTTGAATTTATGTCGTTAGACATATGGCAACTCTGTTAGTTTAAGGGGTAAATTTACACTATAACCTTAAGTTTAGGGGTAAAATCAAATAATAAAATTAACTTCCGGGGAAAAATGGGCACACAAAATGTTTAGGAGCACAAGTTGTCACTTTTGAAAAGTCCAGGGGCAAAAATTCATTTTATCGTTATATGTAATGAGTGTAAGTGTGTGATTTCTCAGAAAATAATTTTACAAATATTTTCCTAATAAGTCTTGATCTTCATGAGAGTTGAAAAACTAAGTCTAATGATAACAGATTGCATTTTTGTCTTGTTCTACATCAAATAGAACATGTAATACCAGATTACTTCATGAACCTGCACAAACAAACTTTAAAAGAAGCAAACACATTAGTTTGTTTTGTTAGTCATCAAAATCTATTATAGGTATTTAGTCAACATTTTTTCCCTTTTCGATAATAACAAAACATCCTGCATATGTAAAGTTTTGATGGAGTATGAAACTCCTAGGCACAACTCTCCCTCTGAATATATGCACTAAAATAGAAAATAAATCTCGCAATAAAGATCATTTATAATATCCACACACAATAATCACATAGCTCTTCTTCCCCTTTTTGTCATCAACAAAAAGTGAAGATAGATGAAGCTGTACATATATCAAAATCATAACAAACACAACTAGATGATCAAATTAAGAGAAATCAAGGTTCAAACATAAACATAACTGAAATATCCAACACTGTCAAATAGGAGCAGATAAAAACGTAAAAGAAATGTTTGAAATTAGTTCATGAAAAATAGATTGAAAATCACTCAATGTCTTTAGGATAAGTATTGCTACCAATTTCTTTAGGTTTGGGGGTCGGTTTGAACTTGTAACTAGCAATCAACCTCATGGATAGACGAATAGCAACTAGGGTAGGCTTGAAAGTAGGAGCAGGAGAGGGTGATGTGGAAGGAAAAGGCTCAACTGAAGATAATTTGTTGCTTCCATATTTAGCATTCACAAACATCTCCTCAATATATTTAGTAAGGTCACCTAAAGTAGAATGAAATTTTCTTAAGATTTGCCATAATTTAAGCTAAGGTAAGACTTCTGGTTTGCAACCCATCTTTTGATTAGGTTCTCCTTATTTTTTTTGCCTCTGTCTTTGCTTATTCTCTATCTTTTTTAGACTCTTCCTCCACACCTGTGTCTATATTGATATTTTCATCACTCTCTGTGGTTTCCCTTTTTTCTTCTTTAGTCTTATCATTTTCTTCTTTTGTTGTACTTTCGATGCTTGACTCATTCTCTGAAGAGTTTTCTTTTTCTTCCTCACTAAACTCTTCATCAACTAACTTCATTTTATCATCCACAACTAATGGCACATCAACATTCTTTCTTTGACTTTGAATCAATTTCTTAGAGGTGGAGTTTAATTTCACTTTCTTTCTTATAAGTTATTGATCTACATCCTTAGATGAAGGCATTTTTCTAGATCGTTGAAGCCTAAGTTCAGGCATTTTATAGAAATCCTTGCCTATTCTCAATTTGACATTAAACTTCTCACAATCAATATCCTCAAGAGGTATATTCCAATACTTAAAAATAGCAGAAAGAATCATGGCAAAAGGTAACCATTGAGTTTCTTTTGCATTGGCCATTTGATGAAATATAAGATAGGGAAGATTAACTTGGTATCCTCTAAACACATGCCACATAATAATTAAATTTGTATTAGTAACATGATCAGCACTTGTAGCCCTAGGAACCAAAATCTCTACCAAAAATTTTTGCAAAATGCAAAATTCCAGTTTTATATTGGTAGAAGGTAGGGTTTTATCTTTCCTATTATATTCATCCATATTTGTAGTTTCCTTCAAGAACTCGATTTCATTTAAACCTCCTATTTCATTTTTTTGTTACTTTTTTCATATCAAATCCTTCATTTTTCATGTTAAAAACAATGGCCGAAGTTCCAGTAGTAAGAATCTTATAACTATCCCCAATTTTAACAACAAATGATTCTTCATCAAGAAATTTCCTAGAATCAAAGAACTCTTTAACAATAGAAGGAAAGATGTCTTATTCAAAAGTTAAAATACCTTATCATTTGAGTCTTTCTAACCAAACCACTAATTGGGTTTTTGTTGCTTTCAACTCTTCCCAATCCACCGACTTTGGAATGAGAAATTCTCGAATTTCTTTTACTTTTAGCATTGCCAACTCTTTTGGTTTTTGAATAGATGGAGTTTCTTTGATGATTGATTTAGAATAGGATTTCTTATGGGCAAGAGTTTTTGTTCTTACCATCTTTAGGATTTTAGTTGGGAGAGGATCGAGAGACAAAGAAGGTTTTTGAGTGAAAATCTTTCTAATACAAATTTGATAGAAATCCAAAAAGAGTGACATATATTAAATAGGTAGGTGAAAAGGTGCCTTTTTAAAATTTAAAGAAAACCCATTTGTTTTAGGAATTAAAAGAGGGAACACTTTTTATCCAAAAGAGGAAGTTATTCCAAAAGAGTAAAGTTCCCTTTCTGAAACCCAAAAACGTGTGCATATTTTTAGGAGTAAACAAAGGAAAAAACACAATGTGATAAAAACTGTCAATTTTAAATAACTCAACTTAAGAGCACGACACATCAGTAGAACATAAGATGAATGTTCATTAAACTTAGAGCACGACAAACACAGAACACATAAATAACTATTCACACAAATATTAAATAAAATACAAAATAAATTTAGAGAAAATAGGATTATCTTTTAGGATGATTTTTCTAACATGCCCATACCTAATTCTCTTCTTATCTTGCAAAATTGCTCTTTCTTCAATGGTTTAGTGAAGATGTCAGCAAGTTGTTGTTTAGTAGGGACAAAGCATAAGATTATGTCTCATCTTTGCATATGATCCCTTATGAAATGATGTATGATTTTGATATGTTTTATTCTTGAATGAATCATTGGATTTTTTGTGAGATTTATTGTGCTAATATTGTCACAATTGACCGGTGTGTAGCAAGTGTACTAGATCGGCTAGTAATATAGAAAAATAAGATTAAGACCCTGAATATCATACCCAAGAGAACATGGATTGCTAAGTAGAATATCTACAATTTAGTTGAATATATCTGAGATTATTTTCCAAGTTTTTGAATTAAAAGCAAGAACTAAACTAAATTAACAATAAAGCAAAATAAAAACTAAAACTAGACTAACATAAATTAAATAACTTCTATAGCTAAAACACTTATGCTGAAGGAACTATCCACCTCAACTTCCATTACAATGACTCAAATCAAAAGTAACACAAGCAATTATGGAAAAACCCAATAAAATAAAAACAAATATCTTATTCAAACTATCATTTTAAGCATTAAATCCTTTATTTAGGAACAATCTAATACTTAGTATAAAGATCCGGCTTTAAACTCCTAAGCCTTCATTAAACCCTCTCGAGAGAGATCTAAATCTAGTTCATTCTTAATTCAACATTCATAAACTTAAATCAACCCATGAACAATAAATCACTGTCTTAATTCTCAGAAAGCAATAATATATCGACATGAGAAAAATAAGCTAAGAACTGCATATCAATGATCAAAGTCTAAATTAGCATTCAATCATCTATTTGATACATTAAACACCAATTCAACCATAATCGTAAATAAGATTTAGCACAGGAATTAAGAAATAACATACTTGCATTAAAATTAAGCTCAAACTTGAGTCTTTACACTAAAAGTATGAGGGTTCAAGTTTTCCTCAGTAAAAAAAAGGAATTACTTACCAAACATGATTAAAATATAAGAAAATTAAAATAAAGAGATATAATACTCATGAATCTTCAAACTTGTTCTTGATGATTTCACAGTACACCAGTAGAAAGCTTGATTCTTTTAGAGAATTAAAAACTAAGAAAAAAAAAACTAAGCTAAAACTACTGTAGAATTGAGAAAACTAAAACTAGGGCAAACTAAAAAATAAAATTCATAATTGTAATCCCCCTTGTTATGATGTTTAGGTGTGCTTTTATAGCTTGCAAAGAGGGAGTTTTGGTGGCTTTAAACTTTCTATTTTAGTAAAATAGAATAATTTTATTGTGATTTCAATTCTCTGTCTCAGTAAAGTGAAAAACTCACTTCACTGAGTGGCCTTTTGTCCTTTTTTTTGGTCTATAGAGTGAAAAACTCACTCTACCGAGTAGCCTTCTTCTCCATTTCCTCTTTAGGTAACTCGGTAGAGTGAGAATCCACTCCATCGAGTGGCTAGGCTCTGGACAAACGAGATGAAATTTGGCTTATTAAAATCCTTCAAGTGCTGAAATTACGCTTTTACACTTGTAATTTCTCTTTTTCTTTTGTAATTTCTCTTTTTCTTCAATTACGCACCTAAAATCACCAAATTAACCAATTAATCTTATAAAATGCTACTTAAGAAATTAAACACTAAATTAACCAAATTACCCCTAAATTAACATGATAAACACATTAAAAACACACTAATAAAATAGTATAATTCATACTTATCAACAATAAATTGGTATGTCATTGAAGTTGAACCTATATTCAATTAATTATTGTTTGATCCACAATATTTGAGTTGTACAACTTCCAGTAGCCATGTACTCTGCCTCAGCAATTGATAAAACAATTGAATGTTGTTTTCTGCTAGATCAAGTGATAAGTGATTGGCCTAACAATTGACAAGTTCTAGATGTGCTCTTTCTTTCAATTCCATAACCTATATAATCAACATCTAAAAAACTAATAAAATCAAAGCTTGAATTTTTAAAGTACCACAAACCTATTTCTTGGGTTCCCAAGAGATATCTTAGGATACATTTTAAAACTGACAGGCATGACTCCTTTGGGTTTGATAGGAATCGAGCACAAAGACACACATTGAAATGTATGTCAGGTTGGCTTACTGTAAGATATATCAGTGAACCAATCATCCCTCTATAAAGCTTTTGATCCACACTTTTACCATTTTCATCAAGATCAAATTTAATCGATGGACTAATTGGTATGCTCACTGGTTTGGCTTCCATCATTTTGAACTTCTTCAATAGCTCCTTTGTGTACTTGACTTGACTGATGAATATTCCATCCTTGTTTTGGTTTATTTGTAGTCCCAAAAATAAGGTTAATTCTCCCATCATACTCATCTCAAATTCCTCTTTCATTGAATTTTAAAATTCCCTACACATTGAGATGTTAGTAGCTCCAAACACAATATCATCCATATAAATTTGCACAAGCATGATATGATTTTCTTAAAGTTTTATAAATAATGTATTATCAACTTTGCCTCTTAAAAAATTATATTCAATTAGAAAACTTGAAAGTCTTTCATACCAATCTCTAGGATCTTGTTTTAAACCATATAAAGATTTTGTTAATTTGAAAACATGATTAGAAAAATTTGGATTTTCAAAACCTGGTGGTTGTGCAGCATAAATCTCTTCATCTAAATAGTCATTTGAAAATGCACTTTTAACATCCATTTGGTAAAGATTAATTTTCTTAAAACATGCAAATGCACATAAGATGCGAATAGCCTCTAGACGTGCAACAGATGCAAGTGTTTCATCAAAATCAATACTTTTTTTCTTGATTGTATTCTTGAGCCACAAGCCTTGCTTTATTTCTTGTCACATTTCCTTGTTTATCCAGCTTATTTCTAAAGACCTATTTTGTACCAATAATTGAATGATCTTATTATTTCTTATCACATTTTCTTGTTTATCCAGCTTATTTCTAAAGACCCATTTTGTGCCAATAATTAAATGATCTTTAGGTTTAGGAACAAGAGACCATACCTTGTTTCTTTCAAACTGATTCAATTCTTCTTGCATAGCAAGAATCAAATTGTTATCACTTTGAGCTTTCTTAATATATTTTTGGTTCAATTTGAGAAAAGAAGGCAAAAGTTTTACAATATTCTCTCAGTTGCCTTCTAGTTATCATTCCTGTTGATGGACTACTTAATAAATCTTCTTTTGAATGATTTTTATGAATGTTCTATTCTTTTGGTAATTTAATGTTCTGCTTGTTATGATGTATTTTGTAATTTTGTGTTAGCTGTTCCATTCTGAACAAATTTTTATTCTATTTGAATTTTATTTTGCAGCTCTTCTTCTTTATTTCCTACATTATCATTAGAAAGATACCTTTCTCTAGTGTAAACATAAGTTTCATCAAACTTAATATTAATTGAATCTTTAACCATATGTTTTCTCTTATTATATACTCTATATGCTTTATTTTTAAGTGAATATCTTAGGAAAGTTCTTACATTAGATTTAGCATTAAATTTTTCAATATTATTTTTATCATTTAAGATAAAGCAGTTATAGCCAGATGTGTGAAAGTAACTAATGTTTGGCTTCCTTCCTTTCCACAACTTATGTGGAGTTTTATTTAAAATGGCTTTAATTAAATCTCTATTGATAATGTTGTATTTACAGCTTCAACCCAAAAGTATTTTAGAAAATTATTTTCATTCAACATGGTTTTTCCCATCTCTTGCAAGGTCCTATTTTTTCGTTCCACTACTCCATTTTGTTATGGAGTTTTTGGCGCCGAAAAATTGTGTTCAATTCCATTCTTTGAGCAAAATTCTTCAAATTCCTTGTTCACAAATTCTCCACCATTACCGCTTTAAATTTTGACAATGTGATATCCTTTCTCATTCTGAACTTTCTTTGCAAGTTTTTTGAATGCATCAAATGTCTCATGTTTAGGTGAAAGAAAGAATGTCTAAGTAAAATGTGAGTAATCATCAACAATTATAAAACCATAATTTTTACCTCTTAAACTTAATGGTGAGATAGGTCCAAATAAATCCATAAGCAACATCTCTAAGCATTTTTTAGTTGAACTTTCTTTCTTGGATTTAAATGAACTTCTAGTTTGTTTACCAAGTTGACAAGCTTCACACACATAATCCTTGTTAAATTTGATTTTAGGTAAACCGATAACTAAATCCTTTTTAGATAATTTTTCAATTGCATGTGAACTTGCATAACCCAATCTTTTATGCCATAACCAATTTTGATCATCATTTGAAATCAAGCAAGTTGATTTATCACAACAATTATTATCTAAACTTGTTTGATAAACACTTCCAGCTCTATAACCAGTTAAAATGATATTACCTGTAACTTTATCTTCAACTCTGCAACTCTTTATTTGAAAAATAACTTTTCCATATTTGTTACATAACTGGCTTGCACTTAATAGATTGTATTTTAGCCATTTCACAAGTGAAACGTCTTCAATATGTGGGTTGGTTCCAACGGTTCTAACTCCAATTATTTTGTCTTTATTCTTATCACCAAAACTGATAGTGCTTCTATCTATTATAGAGAGTTTAGCAAACTTTTTCTTGTTCAATGTCATGTGTCTTGAGCAACCACTATCAGGATACCATTTGTTGTTCTCATTACTTTGCAAGATAATTATTTCATTTTAGATACCCAATTCATTTTAGGTCGTTAGGGGTTAGGTTTTGCGTCATCTGTTCCTTTATCTTCAGTTTCCTTTGCCTTACCCTTTTTCTTATGAAAACAATTCTTTACAATATATCCATTTTTACTATAATAAGTACACGAAATTTTTGAAGAATGGACAGATATATTACCGACCTATTTGTTTTTCTCTTCAACTGTTTCTGTGTTAACTTTTTCTTTCTTCAAATTTTCAATGACATTATGAAGTTCATCAACTTTTATTTTAAGCTCCACACATTCACATATCTTAATACTTAGCTCATTTTTAAGATCATTAACATCTTCAAGTAGCTCAATATAGCTTTTATGTTCTCCATGAGAATAAAGCAACATTTTTTCAACATTTTTTTTTCATATTTTCATGTGATTCTTGTAAGCTCAAATGATCTTGTTCAAGCCCATGATAAATGTCTAAAATGTCATTATTTCTTTTCTTCAATTTTTCATACTTCAAGCATAATTCATCAAAAATATTTTTTAGCTTCTCAAGATTATTAATATCTAAATCACTTACTTTATGTTTTTCTTCATCAGTTCAGATTTCATCAAGATTAATTAGCTCATAATTTTGTTTAGCTTCATCATCCGAAACAACCATCGGTCTAGCTTCATTTCAATTTTGTTTCGATTCAGAATTTTTACTTGAATCATCATTATTGCTTCAAGTTGCTACCATTACTTTCTTTTTAAATTTCTTATCCTTCTTTTTCAAGAGTGGACATTTGGACTTGATATATCCAGATTTGTTGCAATGATAATTGGTCATATCACCAGAATTTAATTAGGATTTTTAGCTTTGGGGTTACATACCTTTCTTGGAAATTTTCCATGTTTCATCTCCCTTTTGTAAAACTTACATAATTTTCTTATGGTTATTGCTAGTTTTTCATCTAAAGTATTTCTCTAGAATCAACAGCTAGGGCAACTTTCTTTTTGTTCTCTTGACTCTATATAACAAGTTCATAGGATAATAAGGATCTAATGAGATCATCATAAGAAAAATTTTGCAAATCTCTATCAAAGAGAACAATAACTTTTTCTCTCCAATTTAAGTTTAAGGATCTAATCAATTTCTTGATTTGCTCCTCCGTGCTCATAGTTTTTCCAAGCCCCATCATTGAACTAGTTATCTTGACAAACCTATCACTTATTTCAGAAATAATTTCATTAGGTTTCATCTTAAATGATTCATAATCACACATTAATACATGCAGTCATGAATATTTAACTTGAGTTGTTCCTTCGTAAGTTGCCACAAATTTATCCTAAATTTCCTTAGCTGTATCGCAAGCTGAAGTTATGTTAAATTTATTTGAATCCAAAGAGTAATATAATAAACTCATAGTTTTAGAATTTCTTTGAATATTCAGAATATTAGTTTCATTGTACTCCTTTTCACTTTTAGGAACTTCTTTCTCATTTTCAGTCTTAGTTGGATGTTTATAGCCATTGACTACCATTTTCTAGCTTTTCATGTCCTGCATTTGAATGAAGTATCTCGTCCTTACTTTTTAAAAAGAGTTATTCTGTCCATAAAACATTAGAGGATGAGTTGAAGACTGTCTTTAAGCAAAGGTTGTATTTGTTTCATCCGTCTCTTAGATCTTTCTAAGTTGTTAAACCTGAAATAAAAAAGAGACATGCTCTAATACCAATTGTGAGTCCCAAATATACTTTAAAGGGTGTTGAATAGAGTATTAAAATAATTTTCATGTGCAGGTGGAACAAAGTAAATAATTAAGGAGCACAAATTGAGTTCAATTATAATTTATACTATAAATATCACTCAATATATTTTATTCAACCTTTTTCACAACAATTATAAATATATGGATGAAACTTAAGGTCATTAAATGAGCAATTAAAATAGAGCCAATTTTATGCCAATATCTAGATAAAATTCAGATCAGTTTTATAATTCTATTATACTTTAGAGTACAAAGCAAGCATATAACATATAGTATAATAGAGCACAAAAATAAAAAGAGAGAAAGAGATAGAGATATGCATACCACGATTTATAGAGATTCGACTAATGCCTACATCCTCTCTTTAGGACAATTCGTCTTAAGAGTTATTTGTCTTCTAAAGTGACTCTATTTATGGGTAAGGGTTAAAATCCTTTACATGAATAGCTATTCCTAAGTTTTCCTCCCAAGTGAAAAACTCTAAAACTTCTAATCCTTTTTTTCCTAAATAAAAGGATCCAAATGCTTAGTTTTTTTTTCCAAATAAAAGAACCCAAACACTTTCTAGCTTTTTTTCCAAAGCCCTAGCAACCTAACCATAAATTATCTTGCATGATTTGATAAGCCTCACTATAGATGATTACAATTATAAACTATAATCATTTGAGGATACGTGAATGATTCTCGTGATGAAGTGAAACTTATAACAATGTAATGTTCAAAACAAAAAATGTGTTACTCATATTTTACACTTGAAAAACAACATCTTTATATAGGAAAATAAAACAACTATTAGGTGTAAACCAATGTTTGAAAAATGTTTCCAATTCAATTTTAAAAGACTGATTTTATGATTTTCTTAAAACAAATTAAAGGCTAGAAATTTATTTTCCAGAAATCATTTCCTTAAAACTTTTATTAATAGCTAAAAAAATTGTCATGAATCTATGTTCCTTTTTCAAAGAATATTTAAGTAAATAATTAAAACTCTTTAGGAAATAATCAAATTAAATGTGATATGATTTTGAAAAACTATTTTTATGTATGTAATGAGTATAAGTGTGTGATTCCTCAGAAAATGATTTTACAAATATTTTTCTAATAAGTCTTGATCTTCATAAGAATTGAACGACAGATCATGTTTTTATCCTGTGCTATTACAGACAAAACACATAATACCATATTACTTTATGGACCTGCACAAATGAACTTTAAAAGGCCCAAACACATTAGTTTATTTTGCTAGTCATCAAAATCCAATATAGGCCTTAAGCCAACATTCTTTCCCATTTTAATGATGACCAAATATCCTGCATATGTAAAGTTTTGATGGAGTATGAAACTATTAGGCACAACTCTGCCCCTGAATATATGCACTAAAATAGAAAATAAATTCTACAATGAAGATTATTTATAATATCCACACACAATAATCTCACAACTGTTTTCCTCATTTTTTTCATAAAAAAAGAGATAGATAAAGCTGCACATATATAAAAATCATAACAAACACAACTAGATGATCAAATTAAGAGAAATTAAGGTTCAAATGCAAACATAATCAAAATATCCAACACTATAAAACAAGAGCAGATAAAAATGTAAAAGAAATGTTTGAAATCAGTTCATGAGAAATAGATTGAAAATCACTCAATGTCTTTGGAATGAGTAATGTTGCCAATTTCTCCGAGTTTGGGAGTCAGTATGAACTTGTAACTCGCAATTAGCCTAATGGGTCGATGAACAGCAACAGGGGTAGGCTTAGGTGTAGGAGTAGGAGAGGGTGATGTGGTAGGAATTGGCCTCAGCTGAAGATAAATTGTTGCTTCCACATTCAAAATTCGTAAAAATATTATGGTTTGTAACCCATCTTTTGACTAGGTTCCCTTTGTTCTTTTGCCTCTGTCTTTACTTTCTCTTCATCTTTTTTAGACTCTTCCTTCATACCTGTGTCTGTATTCACATTTTCATCACTCTCTATGGTTTTCCCTTTTTCTTCTTTAGTCTTTTCCTCTTCTTCTTCTGCTGTACTTTCGATGCTTGATTCATTCTCTGAAGATTTTTCTTTTTCTTCCTCACTAAACTCTTCATTAACTAACTTTATTTTTTCATCCATAACCAATGGCACATCAACATTCTTTCTCAGACTTTGAATCGATTTCTGAGGTAAATTTTAATTTCACTTTCTTTCTTATAAGTTGTTGATCCACACCCTTAGATGAAGGCCTTTTTCGAGATTGTTAAAGCCTAAGTTCAGAAATTTTATAGAAATCTTTGCCTATTCTCAATTTGACACCAACCATCTCACAATCAGCATCCTTAAGAGGTATATTCCAATACTTAAAAATAGCAGAAAGAATTGCTGACTCTTTTGGTTTTTGAACATATAGAGTTTTTTTGATTTTCGATTTAGAAGAGGGTTTCTTATGGGCAAGAGATTTTGTTGTTACCATCTTTGGGATTTTAGTTGAGAGAAGATCGAGAGACAAAGAGGGTTTTTGAGTGAAAATCTTTCTAATGTAAATTTGGTAGAAATCCAAAAAGAGAGACATGATTTAATAGGTAGGTGAAAGGTGCCTTTTTAAAATTTAAAGAAAACCCATTTGTTTTAGGAATGAAAAGTGGGAATACTTTTTATCCACAAGAGTAAAGTTTCCTTTTTAAAACCCAAACAAGTGTGCATATTTTTAGGAGTAAACAAAGGAAAAACGCAACTTGATAAAAACTTTCAAATTCAAATAACAGAACTTAAGAGCATGACACATCAGCAGAACACAAGATAAATGTTCATTAAACTTAAAACACGACAAACATAGAACACATAAATAATTGTGTGTAGAGAATGAGCTTGTAGTTATTAGGTTTGGTCATTGTATTTCAACATAAAGTTTTTTTTATCTTTTTTTTTCCAAATTTCAAAATTTACCCAAGGTCATGTATATAACTATTTTGCATTTGTTTTTTATGCATTTGATACGTGGCAGTTGCCGATTTGCTATCTCATACATATGGTAGTGGTGATGTGGCATTGTTGACATGGCAGTTTGGTGCAGTCAGAGCGTGAAGTAACAGTGGTGACATGGCAAAAACATGATGTGGCACTGTGACTTGATTCATAACCTCATCTCATGTGTCAATGTATGGATGATGTGGCATTTCAACTGGATTTTTTGATTGGGCATGCACATTAATCTAGCTAAAGTGACTTTCTCGGCTATAATAATCCAAAATTCGATTATTTATGAGATTTTTTTCTTTTATTATTGTTTAGTGGTTGTTTACTCATAAGTTCGGTAACTACGGATGAAATTAATCCTTAAATATAGGCTAATAACGGCTTGGTTCTTGTAAGTCCACCAACAATTAGACTCATTGTAGCTGTCTCATTGTCTTAATAGTAATCCATATTCCACTAGAATTATTGAATAGCCATCTCATAGAAATAAAAATCCATTTAATACAAGCCTAAAACTTAATTGAAAAGGAAACAATTTTTCCTTTAAAACTAAAGAAGCAAAAAAGGGGAAAAACATACCATTTTGTGATCCTTAAATATGCTTAAAACTGAAATATTAGGGCATGAACAATTATAGCTTCTTGGAGTGTTTTTACATACTTTCTCACACTTATTTCTCTCCTAATCATCAATACAGAGGCACAGCCATAATTTTTTGTGCAAAAGAGCAAAGAATTTTTTTTGTAGACCAAAATATTGATATAAATTTATTTAGAACAAATGTTTAATTTGATGTTTTTTTCTTTTTAGATAAGGGAAGTAGGGGAGTGAGTGCTTGAATTTACTCCCGAGATGTCTCATTGGATATATATTTTTATAATTAAATAATGTTAAAATTAATTTTTAGATCAAATTAGAAAATAATTTTTAATTTGCTTTTGCTACCATACGTAAAAGTGTGTGTGTGTCTATATATATATATATATATTAACAATTTTTTTACCTATTATATGTTTGTATTACCCCGTTATGAATTCCTATTACGATTGTGTGTGTATATATTAAAAATTGCATGTGAATTCAAATTTTTTATTTTTTAGAAAATTGACTTTTGTAAAAAAGTTAAGGGTCAAATTGAACACCAATTAATTTCAACTATAGTTGCCGAACTTATAGCCAACTATGAAAAAATAATAAAAGAATTTTTTTTTTCATAAAAATCATTGAACTTACCACTTGTATAGTGCAAAATCACTTTAATTTATTTTAGGTAAAGACCCAACTGAAAAATCTAGTTGGCATGCTGCATCACCAATTTCAGCACACGTAGTACCCAACTCCTTCCACTTCATCATGCCATCTAGCATAGTAGCCACGTTAGTTGACACATTGGATAAACTCAATAAATATATTGACATGTCAGCATGCCATGTGGACATATCCATGTGTAATTTATCGTAACTAATAACCAATCAAAGTTTGCTACATGTCTCAGCGGCAGAAAAAACAAATGACCTACTATTGTACGTCTCCCTCAAAAAATAGAATTAAAAATTTAAAAAAAAAATCCTAAACTAAAACATAAAGTAAAATCACCTGGTAAAAAAAAATCTTAACTCTCTCTTTTATATATGAATTCGACTCTCTCTTTCAACAAATTCTTATCTCTCTCACTAAACATGGGAAGATGTAGAGCAAAAATTCATTATTTGAGGCTTTTGGAAGATTTTGATTTATTTGAAGAAGGCAGTAAAAATCAATCTTTTGTAATAGTTGGAGTGTCATTTTCAAAGATTGTTATAGTGAAAGTCAGAGGTAGGGCTAGTAAAGCAAAGAGAAGCCAAATGGACCACTTTGTACTCAAATGGAGTTTTGAGAGTTCTCCACGATATGGTTAGTACATGCATTCTTAGTGGATTCCATTTGTATTCATGTGTTTTAATATTCCTTGTTATTTGCTTTCTTAATTTGCTTGTTCTTGTTGAAAATCTGTGCAAAAAGTATATTAAAATAAAGGTTTCATATGAATTTGAAACTAACATGTCCTGCTTTCAAAAACATGCTCAAATTTTTATGCTTTCACATTTAAATAAAATATTCATTTGTTAGGGTTTTTTTTAATTTAAAATTTGCATGTTAGTATAATAAATTGAAATACTAGGACTAGGGCTTTGGAAGTTTTATACGCCTTAAAAAAATTTTCTTTGGGTTAGGGCTTATTTTCTATCTTAATATGTTTAAATATTTGTACTAAAGAGTATTTTTAAATGACTTTATATAATGACCTCAACACCGGATCAATTGTGAATAGTATTTTTCAACAGTGAATAATGCTTTTGGGCATGAAAAAATTAATAATACATTCGGAGGTGACAAATATTTTATTTGAACATTAAAAAATATTGATCATGATTAGTTCGGAGTTAAAATTTAAAGTGAAATTATGGTCGTATAAGTCTCCAACAATCAAAAATACGAAAAAGGAAGCAGTATAGTGTAATTAGTAACTGGGTTACTAAAAATAGTAAATGAGCTCTAAAAATCACCAAAAAATTTTAGATTTTCCTAAAATAATATGTAGAATATTTTGGCTATAAAAGGAAATTTTTCAGTGACACCGGTAGTGGTCGAATCGGACCGATATATTTGAATCGAATCGAAAATGGATCCCAATTGAATTGAAATTTTGTGTACAGTCTATTTTTTACATATTATGAAATATGAAATTGAATTTGGGATGAATTGGAGTTAGAAAGGAAGATAATTTCAAAAAATTTTCAAGTTTGGCTTGAAAATAGGGTTTTGGGCTTAAGTGAGTGGGCTTTAGGTTGGACCAAGGCCTAATCCACTTAAGCCGCTATAAAAGGAAAATTTTAGATTTATTTTAGGGTTAAAAATCATTTTTTGCTGAGCCCCTTTTCTGCTTTCTCTTGGCCGAACCACTCACTCTCTGAAATTTTCTTCAATTCTTCTCTCTTTCTCACTCAAAATTCAAGCCTTATGTGTGAAGCTCTACATCTCTAGTAGTTGTTTTGGGTCTCTATTCATTAATTTAAGTGGATTTTGGTGGATAAATTAAGGGAGAATGTGAGGGAGCTATTAAAGAGGTTAGTACAATTTAAGGATTTAAAGTGTTTTAAAGCTCCCTACTATTGTATTTAAGTGTATAGAATTCAAAATTGTTGTCAATTTGAGCATATGAGATCAAAAATTTAGGGTTTGGCTTGATGGGAATTTTGGTCGATGTAGGTTCTCAGGAACTCAAGCTTCAAAGGGAAAAGGCAAGGAAAAGGAAACCTAACGAGGATTAAGCAAGTGAGAGAGAGATTAGTAACTATAAATGTAACAGCCTCAACCCCGGGTTAGCCGTGAACAGTATTTTTCGACAGTGAATAGTATTTTTATTGAACTATTGAAAAGTATGGGTTATGGTGAGTCCGGAATTGAAATTTAAAGTGAAATCGAGGTCAACTAGACATCGAAAAGTTAAAAATATAAAAAAGTTAGCGAGTCAATTTCTCTGATAGGAAAAATGATTTGATTAGTATAATTTTTAAAAATAGTAAATGGACTCTGAATATAGCCAAATTTTGCAAGTCTACCTTAAATTTTGTGTAGAATATTTTGGTGATAAAGATTGAATTTTTTCGGTGACACCGGTAGTTGTCGAATTGGACTGATAAATTTAAATCGGACAGATAATGAACTCCGATTGAGCCAAAAATTTGTGTCCCGCTTATATTTGATATGATAAAAATTATGAAATCAATTTTAACGTGAATAGGAGCTTTGAAAGTAATAGCAAAATAGTAAAATTTTGGATAAATAAATATATATGTAAAAAAATGTTGGCAATTGATTGTGGCCACTGGCCACAATATTACTAAACAAAGGAAATAAAGAAACAAATAATAAGAAAACAAAAGAATAGAAAAAAAAGAAGTGAAATGGGAAGCAGTGGTCGCTGACCACTAAGAAGAGAAAGAAAGAAAAAAAGAAAGAGAAAGAGAAAGAAGAGAGAAAGGGAGGGTCACCGGCCGCCCCTCACACCGGCCACCACCGTGACGGCTACAAGCGGCGTGCCCTCTCCCTCTCGCCGGCTTCCGGCCTCCGTTGTGGTGGTCCGATCGTCGAGTTTTTCTATTTTTATTTTAAATGGATTTTTTTCGTTCCGGCAAATCAAGGCGGCGAACAGGGACACCACCACCACCGATCAACTCCCGACAATGAGGCGAGTCTTTCGGTATACTCCATTGCCCCTCAAATGCCGGCGATTGATAGATCAAAAATGGATTTAGCGAGTTACTCAAGTGTAGATTTCAGCCAACCATGACAACATTTGAGCGCCTGACCACCAGAAAAGGAATTAAGGGATCTCGATCTACAAGATGGCAATGTCGGATTGTCACCAGCGAGATTTTGACGACGCTCAGACGATTAGTCTGGTGAGCAAATTATTAAGCAAATCGAAGCGAATTCGACCGTTAAGGTATGTGACTACGAAATCTTTTAATTTTTCCTTAAATTGTTGAATTTTTCCTTTAAATTTATTAAGAAAAAAATATTAAATTATTTATTAGAATTGAAATTAATGTTATGATTGTTCAATTAAATTTTAATTAAGTCTAATATAATGTATAAATTAAGTTAATGAAATTTATTAAGAAATTTCCTTTATGAATCCAAAATTTATTTTTAAATAAATGAATTATTGTGTTGTAAATTAATAAAATTAAGTCCTAATTTGATAGAGGATGAAATAATATATATTCATAAATTGTTATGGAATTTATAGAAATTTATATGACTATTTTGGAATATTTATTGAATAATGTAATTGATAAAATATAATATTTTTGTTGATTATGTTATATAATGATAATAAGCTTAAAATGAATTGCCCATAAATTTTTATGAAAATTTTAGAGATATTTTAAGTGTATGTATATATGTATATGATGAATTATGGTAAAATAATTCATAAAATAAGCAAAGATGACAATAATTGAAGAATAATGTTCGCATAAATTTTTATAGAATTTATGTAATTTACGAGATTAATTTAGAAAGTAAATATGAAATATGCTTAATTGAAATATTGAATTATTGAGAAATAATTTAATAACATGTAATTTCATTTACACTTCGTATAAGGAAAATGAAGAGATTAAATGATAAATTTTCAAAAAATAAAAAGTACAGCGAATAAATTAACTGCATTGAATTATTACCAAATAATTTATAATTCAACTAAAAATGGTGAATTATTATAAATAAATCAGAGTCCATATAAAAGTATTTCAAATTCCGAACAATTGTCAAATTCATCCCGATAAAATAAATGTGAAAAGTAAAATATGGAATTATTAAGAAATAATTCAATAACTGCTAAGAAAAAGGTGAATTATAATGATATAATTCACAAGTATGTAAAAAAAAATATTAAGAAAATATTTGACTAAGTAACGAATTGAAAAGACTCTGAAAAGATAGTGTATAATAATCACAATGAATTATGAGAACATAAAGTACTGAAAAAAAAATTTAACGATAAAATATATTGATCTAAAAAGTAATTATGAAAGTTAAAAGTCTGAAAATTTTTCGGTAAAAAAATATTTATGGTAAATTATTGTAGAATAATTCACAAAAAGTGACTGAAAAAGAAAGGAATTATAGTAAAGTGACTGGAAGTAAAAGATCTGAATAGTCAAAGTTTTGAAAAGATTTACTGATAAATTGTATCGATTCAAAGAAAAGAATTTGCAACTATCTGAAACTGAAAAATATTTTGAAAATAATTGATGATTTTTGCCCTTAGCAATAGTCAGGTAGTGATATTCTTATGCAGGATATAATTGGCTAGCCATAGGGACACCCTATACCGCGGTGCAAGTCATGACGACTTGCTTTGCTATGGGTAGGATCTCTGATCTCCATAGTATCTGTCATACGTACTGTTATATGTTTCATGAAAAATGATCCATTGGGATCATTTTTCATTCTGTTGTGATTCTGTGGGGTCCATGTCTCGTATATCCTTTTTGAGAGTCCTGTCATATTGCATTAGGGCATATTGAAAAGAATAAATTAGAAATGTAAAAGCAATTGAATGTAAATGTTATAAATGAAAAAGAACTTGATTGAAAGAAAATGAAAACTTTGGGATAAAATCGAAATTGTTCCCAAAGGTTGTAATTAATAAGCAATAATGAAAAGAAAATGTTTATAAAAATAAAATATTTATGAAAAAACCCATGAGAATGAATTTGTAATTTGTGTACCAATTATATATTTAAAGTAAAAAATGACAATATTATATTTAAGTATAAAAATATGACTAAATAATAAAATTCTGGAAGTAAAGATTAAATGAAAAGTAAAATGATCAAAAGACAAACGATTGTTCAGTTAAAATAAAAAAGGTTCATTTATAAAAAGAAAATAAAATAAAAATTTGTATGCAGAGTGTTCTAAAATAATTACATCACTTTGCAATAAAGATTATAAGCCTTGGAATTTCTCGCGCGAATTATTGAAAAGATTAAAGTGAATTAAAAGAATAAATAGTGGAAATTGTATTTGCCATTAAAGACATGAGTATCCATGTAACTCGTTAAATGAAACGACAACTGCATCAAGTGATTCAAAAGTATAGGACAAAAGATAAGTAAAGGTAGAAGTAAGAAACGTAAAAGTAAAAGTCAATTTGTAATCGAATCATAACGAAAGTAGTGTAAAGTAAATTGAAAAGTATAAGATCAAAGTAAACCGATTACCAAAAATGTTGGTAAATAATGAAAATAGTGTGAAAGAAATTAAAAGTAAATTTCTGATAAATAAGAATAAAAGTTTGTATAATTTATGTAATTATGTTTAAATTGAGAAGTTCTAGGATTAGTAGTCACCACTGAGCATTTCTAGTGCTCAGCACGTAGTATTTACTGCGTGCAAATTTTAAAGGGTTGAAGGAGCTTGATACACGGAGAAACAGAATTTGAAGATGAAGAAAGTTAGTTGCACTTTTATTTTTAATATTTGTGGCATGTATATACTTAGACAATGAGAGTATAAAACTAAACTGTATTGAAGGTAATATTTGTTAAATAATAAATATTGTTATGTCTGGAGAATGCCAGTTAATGAGTTGTAAATGACTATCATTGATATGTGATTGGTTGTCTATAATGTATATTAGTATCTAATATGATTTGTTGTGCCTCTAAGAGGCTGTGTGGATTGTTTGAATTTTTTAGGAGGCTAGTAAGTTCTAACTGTTGTGCTGCCGAAATTTCGTAAATTGAATAAAATATTAAATTGTATCAAAGTTGTTTGGCAGTGATTGAAGTTTGAAAAAAAAAATTTAAATTTTATCGTTTATCCCTAAATTTCGCATCGAAAAATACTGTTCTGATAAGGGTGTTACAATAAATCCACCAATTTTCCTTAATTTATGCTTAATTCTGCTTTATGTAACTAAGTAAAATTAGGAAAAAATTATGTTTAATTAAAATTGACTTTAGATTAGTGATTGAGAACCCTAATTATGCTTAATAGAGTAATTAAATTGAATTAAAAGTGATGTGAAGGTGGTGTACCATGCTTGGCTGAATTGAGTATTGAAGAGAATTAAAGTGTAATTTGAATATTTTTAATGATTAAAGCTTTTAAATGAATATAGTTATTAAATTAAATGCCTATGAATTTATTTGGGATTTAAGGGATTTATATGAATATTTTTGATAATGAATTAACATTATGTTAAAGTGACTTTAATAGATTATAGTGAAATAATTCTTAAGATGTGCAAAATTGGTGAGGGAATTGAGTGACTAATGTATTGAAATGTAAAAGTAAATGAAAATGTTAAATTGTGAAAAGAAATGTTCAATTAAATAAGAAATTTTGCCCTTAGTAGTGGTCAGACGGTTAAAATCTAGTTCAAAATATGATTGACTAGCCATAAGGACACTTTTATCGGAGTGCAAGTCATGACGATTTGCTTTACTATGGTAAAATTGTAATGATCTTTCATAGTTCAGTGTTAAGTGTTCAGTGAAATCATTGGATGGGTCCTTTGGGATCATTCCCTAGTGCAGTGCTATGGCCCTGTGGGGTCCACATCCCATATATCCAATCTGCAAATTTCTTTCGGAGTGGGACTAGGGGCATAATGATAAAAATGAATAAAAAGTGCAAATTGTGAAATGAAAATGAAAATTTGTAATGGAAAAGGACCTAAGTGAAAGAGAATAAAAGTTTTGGGGTAAAATGGTAATTTTTTCAAATAGTGAATTTTAAGAGTAAAAATGACAAAAAATTAAATAAAGGGTAAAAGTAGAAAGAAATAACGTTTAAATAGATAGAAAATGAACTTTTATAAATTAGAGGGACTAAATTGAAATTTTACATGAAAAAGGTAAAATAAAGACCAATTGAAAATTTTATAAGCCAATTAATAATTGAATGTGAAATGAAAATTAATCATTTAGTAGCAATTTTGTAATTAAAGAGTAGAAAGAGTCAATTTTGTAATTAAGTAAAAAATAAAGGACTAAAGTGAAAGTTTTTTCCCAAGTAATGGTTTTAAACTATATTATATGTAAAAACATTGATAATGGTGTTTTGATGAAAAATGTATGAAATTTTGCATGAGTAATATGATTGTGTATGAGTGGGTAATTTATAGATTTATAGTCACCACTGAGCATATTTAATACTCAGCGTGTAGTATTTACTGCGTGTAAGCCTCGAAGTGACCGTGGAGAAAATATACAAGGGAGCTTAAATTTTAGGAGAAGAAGGATAAATTTTGAAATTTTCCCTTGTTGGCATGTATATATTTAGCTAACTCTGAAGATACTTTTTGGATTTGTAAATAATAACAATGTATGTAAGTTTGAGTATGTGACTAGTAGTATGTGAATGTTTTGAGTTATGATGGATATATAGATTACTGTCTATGGATTGTCGTACCATTTTGGGTTGTGAGACTTGTTTGCTTTTCAGGGAGATTAGGCAAGATTTTAGTTGTTTATGCTGTCGAAGTTTTAATTGACAAATAGTATACTGAATAGCTATTGGTTAGTTAGCTAACTAAATTATTATTTTTGAAAAGAATGGGTATTTAAGATAAAAAAAATTCAGTCTTTCGCACATGTATTAGTCATAGGTTATAGACTTCATATAGAAAAAAGATCTAAATTCTTTATAGTTAACTTTCAACCTAGGGATTTTGTATTTGGAAGTATTTATAGACATAGAGATGTAACTACATATGCCTGGTGCAATGTAGATAAAATGAATCTCAAAATGCTTGAAAAAGGTTTTATTATAGGTTTTTAGAAAAAATTATATTTTAGTCCCTGTACTTTAACAATTTTATACATTAAGTCCTTATACTTTTAAAACTACATAATGAGTTCCTAAATCTTTCAAGGATAACACATTAATGTTCATTTGGACTTAATGTGCTCTAATAGATAAGTTCAGGGACCCATTGTGTAGTTTTAAAAATATAGGGATCCAATATATAAATACGTAAAATTTGAGGGATCCAATTTGTAGTTTTAAAAGTATAGGAATCCAATGTATAAAAACGATAAAGTTTAAGGACTAAATTATGGGTTTTGCCTAGGTTTTTTTACAAGGAAAAATTTAAGGGTGGTTGGAAGCCTTTAGACAATGAATAAGATATTTTTGAAATGTGTTTAAAAGTTGACAAAGACAAGGAAGTTGGCATTTTTGTTAACAATTTCAAAGATGAGGACTACTTAGATTAAGTCAGCCAATTAGAGATTGCTTTCTATATGGAACCAAAGAGTAAAAAGATAAGTATTTTAAGGATATGGAAAAATGATGTTTGAAAGTGTGCCTACTGAAGTGTTGGTAGCCAAGGATTTAGAAAAAGCTAGTAGTAGAAATGAAAAAGGCAACCAAAAAAGTGGATGATGATATTTCACAAATGATAAAGAGCTGGCATATAGAATACATGGAGGTTAGTCAACCAAGTATGTTTGTTAATGACCTTATTGAAGTTATGCATATAGTAAATGATAGTGCAAATAATAAGAATGGATATGGAATGTAAGCATATAAAGATGATGATGATGATGATGACATAGAGGATAAGGATAGAGAAAAAGTTAAAGAAGAGGAGAAAGACAATAAAAAAGAAAAATATGAAGATGAAGATAGATAGGATAACAATGAGTTTGATGATGATAAAGAGCATAATGCTAGTTTGTATGGTACTAATGATGCTAATTATAAAAGAGAAAATTCTGATTTCAATAGGCCAGAGAATGCTGGTGTAGATGGTACCAGTGATGCTGGTTATGAAGGTGATGCAAATTTTGACAACAATGGGCCAGAGAATGCCAGTGTAGATAGTACCAATGATGTTGATTATCAAAGTGATGTTGATGGTGGTCAAGTAGATGTTGAACTTAGTGCTGCTGGTGATGAAGTTGATGACACTCATCAAGATGCCAATGTAGGAGATAGAGAAGCCGTATTACTTGAAGGTGAAATGACATTATAACTTTTTCATTCTTTAAAGGAAAAATCATAATTTAGTCCCTATACTTTAACGATTTTACACATTGGGTCCCTATACTTTTAAAACTACACATTGAGCCCATAAAATTTTCAAGAAGAACACACTAAGTCCAAAATGGACAGCACAAACGATAGTGTAACACAAAGTCGTATCTATTTTAACAGAACACTATTGTTTTTAATATCTGTTTGGACTTAATGTATTCTAATAGATAAGCTTAGGGACCCATTGTGTAGTTTTGAAAGTATAGGAATTCAATGTATAAACACGTAAAATTTAAGGATGCAATGTATAGTTTTGAAAGTATAGGGATCCAATGTATAAAAATGTTAAAGTTCAAAGACTAAATTATGGGTTTTGCCTTCTTTAAATAACATAATCTTATTAAATTTGGGTTATTTTAACCAATTGTTTGCCTCTTTTTACTATAGGAATAGAAAATTAAGAAGACATAGAAAAGATCAACAATCTAGATTATAACAAAGATGAAGATTATGATGATAATGTTTCTCATCAGATGAAAAATGGGATAAAAGTAAGCTAAGGAAAAAAGGCAACAAACCTCATGTTAAGGATTATTTACATATAGTGAATGAAGGTATTCGTGATTCTTCAGATTATCCAAACTCAAACGAGGATGTAAAGATTCTGATGATGAGCCAAGCATAAGATTTCTTGAGTTCAATGAGGATAAACATATGAAGAACCCTATCTTACTACATGGAATAAAGTTTAGGAGTTTGATCAATTTAAGAGGGCAGGCAAAGCTTGGAGCATCAAAAATAGGTTTTTAATTCACTTTTTAACTAATGATAGGAATAGAGTCATATGTATGTGCATAACTCTTGGTTGTCCTTATAGGTTATAAGCCGGTAGAGGTAGTAAGGATGACCTTAACATGCATATTAAAACCTCTAATTTGATCATACTTATGCTAAAGTTTTGAAGAAATTTCACATATCCCAATGGTTAATATGTAAATATTAAGTGAGATTTAGAGATGATCCAATGTCGAGTTTGAAAGGGATCATTAGCATTGTTAGAGAAGATTCAGGAAACATATTTGGAAACATGAAGGCTTAGAGGCCCAAAAATATGGTTTTAAAGCAGATTTTTTATGCTGAGAAGATGTAATTCTTGAAACTATTAGATAATAGAGTAGAACTCTTAAGAAGTAATCCTAGCTCAAGTGTTCATTTGTGGAAAGATAAAGGTAGATTTCTAGGTTTTTACATATGTTCAGCACCACTAAAAAATGCATTCAAGGTTAGTTGGAAGCTAATAGTTAGGGTTGATGGCACATAGTTAAAAGGCAATTTTGATGGCTTCTATTCATAGCAGTTGGGATTGACCCCAATAATTGTATTTTTTTTCCCATAACATATGCCATTGTGATAGAAAATGAATCAACTGAAACATAGAGCTATTTGTTACATAATTTGGGTAAAGATCTTGAGATTAAAAACACATAATATATTGTATAGATGTCAAACATACAAAAGGTTAGTAGTTTTAATAATTTCATATTACTTTACTCCATTTATAGAGATGCAATGTGACACACACGTACCTTTAAAAGGAGCGTAAGGGGTAAGGACTGCTTTATATAGAAGGTTGGCCAGGCAAAAAAGTCTTTCACCCGAATGATCAATCATTTCACAATGATCAAAGAATTTGATCCAATTCAACGAGTCTTAAACCTTAAAAGGTATTAGACAATGTCTCAAGGCATCCCAATTTCATTATTAGCAATTGACATCAAGATGCATCTTGTTGAGCACCATAAGGTAGGTATAAACGAGTTACCACCCAATAAAGCATTGAAAAATAATATAAATATAAATATATAATAAAAAAATTATATAATAAATATAAATATAAATATATGTATATGTATATAACAAATATAAATATAAATATAAATATAAATATAAATATAAATATAAATATAAATATATGTATATAACAAATATAAATATAAATATAAATATAAATATAAATATAAATATAAATATAAATATAAATATAAATATAAATATAAATATAAATATAAATATAAATATAAATATAAATATAAATATAAATATAAATATAAATATAAATATAAATATAAATATAAATATAAATATAATACATAAGACATATATTATAGAGGACAATAATAAAATGACTAGATGAATATATAAGAAAGTAAAAAACATATAATATACATAAAAAAAAAAGTATAAACAAATGCATAACCCACTTAAAATAAAAAGAAATTAACTTAAAATAAAAAGAAATTTCAAAAGGATAATTTTAACCCGAGACCTAGTGAGTTACAGGTATGACTCGAATGCAACTCGTGACTACCGAGTCAAAAGTTACAATGAGTTAGCTCACTTATAGTGCAGATTCTTCCCAAAATACGAGTTTGTGTCGTATTCATTCATATATGTACTATAATCCCACCAGGGTATTATTTGGAGTCTTATATTTCTCTCTCTCTTAAAGGAATTTTATTCTCAAAATTAATACTTGAAGTGAATAACTGAAGATATTGGGACTTCATTGTCGATTCAGGTTCCCACGTTGCTTCTTCCACACTGTGATGCTACCAAAGTACTTTTACCAAGGGGATTTCTTTATTTTGAAGTTGTCTAACTTCTCTGGCTAGGATAGATGTTACGACCTTAGCAAGTGCACTAGATCGATAAGTAATAAAGTGGGGTATAGTTAGGATCCTCAGTATCGAATTCAAGGGAATTGTGTGTGTAGAAACTATGAAAATTAATTGTATTCTAAAGAATTCCCAATTATTTGTGTGTATGAGTTGTTTAATTTGTATAATGTAAATTTTAAAAATTAAAATATGCAATGAAAAGAAATTAAATTCTACTAATAGTAAATTGAGTATGTATTAAATTCTGAAAAATTAACAGGTGTGAAAATCTATAGAAATTAAACATTGCTCAGGTTGACTCATCCATCCCATACCCACTTTGAATTAATTTTACCTAAAAGTATATATGAACGAATTTGGGATAACCCTCTTAACCCAAGCGTCCCATTCCGGAGCCAGCTATTCTAGTTGCTAAACGTCCCATTCCGGAGCCAGCCCAACAACTAGCCTACGCATGGGTCTAATATCCTAAGTTTGGTTTGTTTTCCCATTCCGGAGTCAAACAATCCAAAATTCATCTATTTCACTCCACACTCTAGTCCTAAAATCACAAATACTGCATATCTAGAATCCCATTCCGAAGTCGTCTAAAATATACAGCATTCATTAAAGAAAAACTGAGCAAAATAATTCATAGAATCCAATCCGCTAGGCTCAATACACATCAAAGACATATGATGAAAACCATTCATCCATGTATGGAAAATAACTTAATAGATTGAAAAACCATGAGATATAAATAAGTAACAATGAAATAGACCATTCATTCATGTAAAAATCAAAATATGCTCAATATTCACATTGTGAGTAGGGGATTCAAAGCTCCCCAAGCAACAAAAAGGACTACTTACTACCCATAATGTAAAAGACAAATAAAGTAAGAGTGAAAACTATAAAAGCCATTTGAAGCTGAAGATTTGAAGTTGATGAAGCTCCTTCTCTTTTTCTCCAAACTGCACCTTGATTGTAAGCTATAATCTTCAAACAAATAACTAAAACTATGACTATCTTTGTGTTTTTGAAGTAAAACTAAACTAAAAAAGTGATTTTTACAAGTAAAACTATAACACTAAGTATGAAAAACTCTCTTCAAATGAAAAATTGCATTTTCTCTCTACCAAAATACCCTATGCACAAAACCCTAGAAAAAGACTCCCTTAAAATAGAAAAATCCGTAGCTTTTATAGAGGTATCCATGAAGACAAGGCTGGGACACTTTTGTCTCAACCGAGACACAAGAAGACAGAGTGGTAGGTTGCTTTAAGAATTGGTGGGATAGTTTTGTCTCAGCCGCGACGAGCTTCTAGATCAAAACATGTTCGCAGGCTGCATTAGCCATGGCTGGGATAAGTTATCTCAACCGCAACCTTGGTGAAACGGTGAGTTTTGATTTCTATGTTAGACACGGCAGGCATAGTTTGTCTCAACCGTGCCTTAGCAAATTTTCCTACACAAAATGCAAATTAAAATCATTAATCACCCAAAAACTTTAAATTTATCAAAATAACTAAAATGAATATAGGAAAGATATTTTACCACTAAAAATACTAAAAACATGCAAGATAAGACACTAAAACATACAAAATTATCCTAAAAACAATCATTAAAATCAAAGCTATCAATAGCTATAGGTTTTTCTTCATATAAAAAATATGGTTGCACTTGGATTTCTTAGACCTAAATCATGTGAGATTCATCTGACCGGTATCTTTTCAGTATAGAGACATGAAACACATCATGTAACTTGGCCAATTCTGTTGGAAGAGCTAACTTGTATGCTACAGGTCCAATTCTTTGTAGAACTTCATATGGCCTTACCAAAGCATAAAACCTTTTCCATGGCGACACTTTTAAAAATACTTTATCTCCGACCTGGAATTCAATGTCTTTTCGCTTTAAATCTACATAAGACTTTTACCTATCATTAACATCCTTTAATCTTTGTTCGATAATTCTAACTTTCTCTTCCGTATCTTTTTCCAACTTAGGCCTAACTATCTTATTCTCATTTAGTTCTGTCTAGCATAAAAGAGTCCTACATCTTCTACCATATAGTACTTCATAAGGTGTCATACCAATGTTGAATTTATGACTATTATTGTATGTAAATTCCATTAAAGACAAGTATTTATCCCAACTAGCTACCAAAAAATTCTAGCACGAAACCTTGAAGTATATGGCTACCAGTAATGTTGTTTAACATCTTGGTACATTTTATTTCAACCAAGACGCATGGTGATCATAGTTTTATGTGCTTCACGTAGTAACAGTAAAGGCTACCATCACTCGTTCATTGAAAAACCATTTTACTTTCCTTCTTGGACTGCCATTGCAGCTTGACATCTTCTTTTTGGGCATTCACAATCATTTCTTTCAAGTCAAGTTTGGCCTTTAATTGAGCTATCAAAGCTCCATTAGAAAGCAAACCTCCAACTACCATGCTGTAAGATCAGGGCTGACATAGCTTTGCGACTCAGAGCATTAACTATAACATTTGCTTTTCATGGATGATAATCTACAATACAATCATAATCTTCAAACAAATCCAACCAGTATCATTGTTTTAGATTGAGTCCTTTTTTAGTAAGTAGATATTTTAGGTTTTTATGATCTGTATATATCCTACACCTTTTGCCAATATTTCCTCCATTAGAGTAAGAACTAAGAAAAACAAAAACAAACCAAAGACATTTCCAATCATCAAAATAAAAGACAAAAATGATGTGAGTAATGCAAAGTTTTCAACTTTAAACTATTTCCCTAGTATAGGAAGAAGAAATTGAAGGAAATAAAATCAAAGAAGGAAGAAAGTTTAATAATTACTTGAAGGAATGAATTAGTCATTAAAGAAAGAAGAAAATGGGAGAGCTGTTGAGAAAAAGAGTTGCAAATAGGTTGATTAGAGTAAGAAGGAAAAAAATGATGAAGAAAAAAAAGAGAAGATTATGCGATTAAAAAAGAAAGAAAAAGGATTTGTAAACATAGAGAATCATAAAAGAAGGAAGAAAGTGGTATTTTTTTTTCTTTTATTGTTATAGCTATGGATTTTTTTTAGATTTTCAAATCTCATATTGATATCTCACAAAAAATATTGAAAATTGGATAATCAATAGCAGTTTGGGTTGCGTTATTAGTTATCTAAACAATTTTGTAGATTTAATGAAAGGATAAAAATTTCAGCTTTCCTTGATAAAAGTTTTGCATTTTTCTTTCATTTTCTTAGAAAACAAACATATTTTTCCCCTTTTGATTTCATTTTCTCATAAGCTAAACAATTTATAGAAATTATCTGGGTTTGCTATTGATTTTTGTTTGCCATTTTTAATTTTTCTGAATTTTTGTATTTGAAGTTTGGAAGCTAGTATTTTTGAAGAAGAAGAAGAAGAAGAATGAGAGAGAAAAGGATGAGAAAGGAGAGTTTTTTTTTTTAAAGTTGCCAAATGAAAATAACTAGGAGAGAGAATATCACGTGGGTGCTGATGTGCCATGCATTGATTGTTGTTAGGTCCATTTATCAGCTGGATTTTTCATCCAAAATGAGGGTATTTTTCATCTATTTTGACGACTTTAGGGGTATAAACCAACTAAAAAAATTTCAAGGATATTTTCACTCTATTTTCAATAGTTTAAGCGCAAAAAATTCCCTTACCTAGGGATGAGTATGGACCGGTTAACCGGTCCATTAACAATTTTCTTAAACTAGTCTATTACTATCGGTTAACCGCTATATCAGTTTCGGTTTTTAACTCGATTTTTTGGATCGGTTTATCGGTTAACCATTAAAAATTTTAATATATAAATTTAATAAATTATACAATTTATAATATTATTTTTAATAGTTAAAAATGCTTTTAAAAATGAAAAAAATACTAATTAAATACAATATCCAATAAAATAATCAAAATAAAAATAAAATTTTCATAATTAATTATAAAAATTAAAAATATTCAGTATAAAACTAACAATAGAACGCTAATTATGCTTGTAATTTTAATATTTATTTACTAAAAATATATATTTTACCAAATTATATATCATAATATTTATAAATTACACAAAAAATGAAAAATATAAGTGTAAAATTTAAAATATAATTCATAATATATATATATATATTCGATTTCGGTTTCGGATCGATTAACCATCGGTTTTTAAAGTAAAAATCATAAACTTAAAATTTCGATTTGATTTCATATCAATTTTTCGGTTAACCTAAATTTCGGTTAACCATGCTCATCCCTACCCTTACCCCCTATTATAGTTACATATAATAGTTAATAAATATCGATTTTTTCGGTTTAATTTGATTTCAAGATATTTCGATATAATTCAATTTGAAGGTGCAAACATTGCTTCAATTTTGAAAGTTAACCAAAGATATATATATATATATATATATATATATATATATATATATATATATATATATATGAGACCATTTTATTGCATAACTCTACTTATTAAAATTGTACCAATTCGACACCTGCCTACATGCATAGAACGAGACCATGGGTGCAAACGCTATGCGAATTACATGCATTAATGGACACGTGACTTGCATATGGCACAAAAAAGAATTAATTATAAATTTAGACTTAAACTATTATATACTTTTCAATTCCAGGCTCAATGAATAAATTTCGCACTATTAGTCTTTCACTTCAAACCTCCTTTCAGAGTTGAATCTCCTTTCAACCTTTCAATTAAGGGATTATGTCTATCATGCCATTAACCATTAATGGAAATTGAAATTTTTTTAAAAACTCTAAATCTAAAAATTTATTTTGTTGGACCTAAAATTAAAAACTGTCATATAGTTAAGACCTGATTTTATAATTAGTCCTTTAATTTTCGTTAATTTTTTTGTTAAAACTAATGGGTTTTCTAAAGGATATTTGATGAAATGGAAAACTACCTGAGATTTTGTAATCAACTTTAAAAAAAAAAATTCATAGAAACACATGTTTATATATATTTGGATCATTTTGTCATTTAAAGATCTATAATTTCAGACAACTTGTTACACAATTCTACTTATTAAAAAAAATACACCAAACACCATGCATTTGTTTTTGAAACATTACATTTTTCTCATTATATAAAAATAAAAATAAAAATTACATAACCTCTCTTCATTGATTGCTAAAAAAGATTTATTGATATAAAAACATCCACAAGAGTCTCTCTCTCTCTATATATATATATAAAGGTAGAAGTTGGAAAAGTTCTACCTCCATTATTTCACTATCCTACATTTCTTCTATTTTAATAGTTCACCTTCATCCCTGTCATGCGCTTCAGTGAACATTGCTTATCTTACTTAATTAGCTACTATACTCATCGTCTTCTTTACTCATCGCCTTCCACCACAACACTGATATCACCTCTCTCGAGAAGATTTTTGCAATCGTGCTAAAATTTTACTTAATATTAACGAAGCACATTTTACTTAATATTAAGAGAGAGTGGCGTCAAATTCTTGAAATGTTTTCTTAACTCCCCATAAAATATATTTTTTTTATTAGCCTCATATTCTAAACCATTCATTCGACAGAGCATAAACGATCGGACAATTTAGATATTTATGCATCGTATTACAAGATAATGTTTATGGATTTAAAGTGATAGAGAATGGATTTTGAGCGTTATGCATATCAATCCGTGTAATGTTGTACTTGATGCGTTAAATGTTCAGATCCGTGTAGTATTGTAGTTAACGCGTTAAAATTAAATATTCTGTCTGAGTAGTACCTTGCCAAGAATGAAATTTAAAAGAATTGACTTGTCCGCACAAACCATTTGCACTAGTGTTCTTTTTCAAAAGAACACAAATGTTAGTTATTTTCTTCCTTTTTTCTTTCACCAAATGCTAGTGAATTATTTTGGTAGTTTGTTATGTTTTATTAATATGATCATAAGGTGTTACTTTTATTCGAGTGTATATGGAGTGAGGATAAACGTAAAGATAATAGCTAGCCAAATCTTTTAAGATAACTCATCCAAATTTTCAGTCATGCCACAACTTGTGGATCCATTTGGAACAGTAATTGTTGAAGAAAGTGATTTTCAGGAAGAGGTGAAGGTAATTTTTTACCATTTTGCTCCTAAATCTTTTAATCAATTTTTGTCCCTAAAGTTTCAGAAACAGATTGATTTTACTCTTTTGTTGTTCCACAATCCATAAATCACGTAATAGCTCGTGTCATCCAAAATTAAATCTTAAAGAAAAATCGCCCAATTTCCAATAGTGAAAGGAGTAAAAACTATCCCTACCGAAATTTCATACATATGAAATGTCGGAAATTTTTGCTAGTATGTTGATTCGTTGAATACATATAAAGAGCTAACCTCAGCAACATCAATTTCATCATTGCTACCCTAAAATCACTGTTTCTCCTTATAAGCAGAATTAAGTAAAAAGGGCAAGTAATGGAAGATGAAAGACCATGCTCAAGTCAATGCTAATGGAAATTCAATATAACTAATAAACAATACTTCTAGCTTGGGGCACCTTCAGTAGATGGTCCGTTAATGTAACCTTCCTTGCGGCCTTCAAACCCCGGCCGCATCAGCTTTTTCTCTCTCTTTGCAATTCGTTGCATCTTTTTCTGGTGAATTCTGTCAGCTATATTCTGGGATCTTGTCTCCTGTTTCTCTGCTTTCATTTTGTGTTGGCTTTCAATTCTTTCCTTCCATTTCTCCACGTTCTTTTGACGCTGCTTCTTTTCTTTCTTAATGCTCTCTTTCAACCGCATAGGATTATCATGAACCTTAATCCCTGCAGCTCTATCTGTTGCAGCTTTCCATGAGTGCTTCTTTGCTATAACATCCCCTTTCTCCGGGTTCTTCTTAGCTTCCTCCAATTCTTTTGCCTTTTCAAGTTCCTTTAACTTTGAAATTTTCTTCCTTTTCTTCTTTCCATGCTCATCTTCACCCCCAAGCCTAACATGGCTAAATTTGAGTTCTTTTGTAGCCTCTCCTACATCCTTCTCCGATTTTCCCACTGAAGAACTAGATGTTGGCTTCTTCTCATCAGACCTGGTTTCCCTCTTCTGTTTCTTCTGCTGAATTTCTTTCTCATTTTTCTTCTTCATTTTTTCTGAACCACTGCTGTTTCTACTCCCTCGAAGTTCTTCAATTTTGCGATGAAGTCTTTGTCGGAGTTCTTCATATGTTGCTGAATGCTCAGCACCTTCTAGACCAGATATCAGCGGATTAATCTCCACTTCTTCCTCATCACTCTCGTCCTTTGTTTTCTCCTCCAAATTTTTCATAAGCAAGTCTAAAGTAGTTGCTGAGGACTTCTCTGGATCTAACCTATCCCTTCTGGCTTTCTTGATGTTTTCTCTTGATTCCTTCTTTGCCGAAGCTTTCTCTTCCTTGCTAAGGCCTTGGAACCATTTCTTATCTTTATCATCTATTGGTAAATAGAACTTAGCAGGAATGAGCTCAATCAATTTGTCAAAGAACAAACAATTCTCATGAATGAGGGACTTAAGATCCATGTCACTGACAAGGTTCTGCATTTCCTTCTTCCTGGACACAGAAACTGACATCACATAACAAGAATATAGCAAGTAGTGTAAAAATGAAAAATTTCCGCATCAATTTGAAGTTATTTTTATCACAACAACCATAAAACTCAGCCAGTAGACAATAGTAATTAGTGTACAGATGAAGAAGTGTGAGGAAAAAAACTAATCAAGTGAAAGACAATAGTGCCCAAATTTAAAAAATAGTAGAGTTTAAGTTCAGGTGGAAAAAGTAAGAATATACATCAAGATTGTTCTTTTCTTAAACAATATGTCATTTTTGGGACTTCTCTGCTGCCTACTGGTGCTGAATATGTCATAGACTTACTAATGAACAATGTGCTTAGCAAACCCAACTTATTATTATTGACCCATATGTTAAATTAACAACATAACTTGGCATAAACAAGCACTAAAAGTTTCTGTCAAAAACTTTAAAAATAATTCATCCTTGGAACCATCTCTCTAAAATTCCCGAGACACATAATTCGGCATTAAATAATACAGTATAAGACAATCCGGTAATTATCTAAATATAATTAAAATATATCAATAAATACAATCAAAATACAAAATTTAAAAATTAACATTTGGTGGTCTTTCTCTACATGTTACTTCTCCTCACTCAAAACACCTCAAATTCGAAGAGCTTGCAAGATTACCATATTGAAATCAAAAGATCAAAATAAAGAATGCAACTTTAAGCAAAACAAAAAACAAGAAAAATAGTTGATCAATGCAGAAACTTAGATTTCTCCAAGCATCACATTTAGCAATAGACAAAAAGCATTTGCATCACCAAATTGCCTACATTTAGCAATGCTATTTAATTGATTTTGATGGGTTTAAAATAAGAAGACCCACCTGAATTAGCCAAGTTTAGACAATACTGCTAATCACACTTTATTTTCCAATCAACTCTCAAAAAGAAAATTAAGTAGACCCAAATAAAATTAGCTCTTGCCTGCATATCATTTTGTTTCTCTCCTAACAATTAGTGCAGGGAGAATAGTTGCAAAAAGAAACAAATAAAAAAATATAAGGCTTTTCAACTCCAAAACACGACAGAAAACCAACTTTCAAAAGGGAAACTCCCATCATAAAAGTTGCTTATTTGGTTGTTGTCCAATATCCACTATTTTGAAAATAAAATACTTAAGCCTGCCCAACCTAAGTAATTCAGTAGGGTGTAAGTAGCAGTTTAGCGTGTCTTTTCTCAGAAAACTGCCCAAGTTTAGCATATAAAAACATTTGCCAATTTGAAAATGAAGATCTATACAAAAAGTTTTACATTGTTCACTCTAATGGAGATTATTTTTGGCACACGATCTGACAATTGTCAGCATTGGAAAGACACTTAAGAGGGTCTTTTCTCAGAAAACTGCCCAAGTTTAGCATATAAAAACATTTGCCAATTTGAAAATGAAGATCTATACAAAAAGTTTTACATTGTTCACTCTAATGGAGATTATTTTTGGCACACGATCTGACAATTGTCAGCATTGGAAAGACACTTAAGAGGGTCATAGTGGCAAAGTGGAGTATCAATAAAACAAATCATGTAAAACATTTAGCCCTAGCAAACAATCAAAATTATGAAAAACAATTTCCGTTCTGTTAACTAATAAATTCACAAAGCATAAACACCAGGACTTCTAATAACCTACAGTTTGCATTTCGGATAGGAATGGGAAAATAAATTCCAAAAATCTTTTCTAGGAATCAATTTTAGAAAAATACTTCGTCGAAATTAACTTAAAAGTAAAACTTTACAAAATGATAGAATAAGCAATTAATAAACATTTAGAAGTAAAACTTCACAAAATGGTACTAAAGTCGCAGCCAGATTGCCTGGAAGAAAAGATAATGCTACTAATTAAGGCTTTCACTAAAGAATCAAAGGTGACAAAAATCAAAATCAAAAGTCCAAATTATATAATCAAACCATGGATTGAAAAACCAACAGATGTATCGTAATTAAAAGTGAAAAAAAAAATTGAACAGAAGAACAACTGACCCGCGACGCACCAGTCAAGGTGAACGGAAGAGGGCGGTGACGAGAGGCGGATGGCAGTGGCAAGAGGCGGAGCGCGGTTGCGAGCTCAAATTTGGCGATGGCGAATGGAGAAGACACTGTGCGTTTCAGCGACGCACCAGTCACCAAGGAAAGAAGAAGACGGGCGGTAGCGACAAGCGGATAGCTGTGCTGAGAGGTGGAGTGCGGTGGCTAGAGGCGGAGAGGCTGGTCGCTAGTGAAAGGGGTAGAGGTTTCAGTCGAAGCAAGAGAAATGGAAGCAAGGGCAACTGACCTAATTAATATCCTCTTTTAAACATTTTTTTTTCTTTTCTCAAATAATTTATTTTTTTAATATTTTAAAAATTACCAATTCTTTAAATTCATTTTTAATTTTCTCCTAAAATTTAAAATAACAAAATATTCCCGCCTGAAAATTTTCAAATTTAATTATTATTTTTTCTAAGAGTTTTTAATTTTTTTCTCTTTTTTATTATTTTAAATATACAACTAAAATTTTATTAAATATAATAAATATACATAATTATATTATTAATTTATATATTCATATATATATATCAAACTAAAAATAAATTACTGCTATTTAAATAACACTAAAATTAAATAAAATTAACTAATAAAATAATTATATATTTATATAATTATATTAATTGATAAATTTTAATTATATATAATAATTATATATAATTATATTATTAATTTACATACTCATATAGATATTATGTCAAAATAAGATAAGCATTAGTTGAGTAATACTAAGAGTAACTGATATGAATTGGTAAGGTGTTTATTTATATACTCACATAATTATATTAATTGGTAAAATTTCATTTAATATAATAATTGTATATAGTTATATTATTAATTTACATATTCAATTACTTGTATAAATATTATATCAAAAATATATGGGTACCAGTTGAGCAGTGTTAAAAGTAAATGAAATTATTTATAAAGTGATTATATACTCATAGATTTATATTAATTGGTAAATTTTTATCCTAAGTAATAATTGTATATAACTATATTTTTAATTTACATACTCATATAGATTAAAAATAAATGAGTAATAGTTAAATTATACCAAAAGTAAATAAAATAATTTATAAAGTGATTGTGTGATAAATTGCTTAATTTATACATCTATATAGATATTTAAACAAAAAAAATTAAATAGTAGTTAAATAACATTAAAGGTAAATTAAATTAAATATAAATTGTTTTAATTATATATTCATATTTATATTCATATATATACAATAATTATTATATAATTAATTTACTTGTTACTAATATAATTTAGCCTCTTTCATTCATTAAATCTCATATTTCACTTCACCCAATAGTATCATAAATCATGTCAATGCAAAGGAAATGATTGCATTTTCATACTATAAAGTATCAAGTTTTTAAGTAAATAAAATTAAATTAAGGATATAAAAATAAGTACATAAATTATTTATTAGTAATAAAATAAATAAATAAATAAATAAATAAATAAATAGAAATAAAAATAAATAAAATAGTTAAAAACTAAAATAGAATATAGATTCTACCATATTTTAACAGTTTTACGAAGCCCCGAAATAATTGAATTTGATTATAGAAAAGATTCTTTCTAAGTTTATAAATTCGAGGATTTTATAATGAGGGAGTCACATATGGCAACTAAGAAGACGCCACTTTGTATTTGTACTTGTTTGAGAGGTTAGGTTAGTCAAGCTTGATGAGATAGAAATTCTGCAAAAGAAAGACTTGTTTGGTTAGATCGGGCTTGAATACCCCGATGATTAAGTCGGTTTCAGACTTTTTAGAGAGAGAATTATGCACGATATGTAAGAATTATCATGTCTGTGTTTTGAAAATGAACATGATATTTATCGAGGTGGAAAGTCCACTTGAGAGGCCTATCTCACTATATCAGAGTAGGTAGGCGGCTATGCGATATTTGACTGTCAATGGATGGGACAGTAGTGTATATCAGGAGTTTCTAATGGGATAAGGTCTTCTTAGCTGATCGGACTCTTCCATCATGTGGACTTTTAGTGTGTTGCTGTCAGTGTGCATGAGGCTGTGTGGCACTAGGCCTCTGGTGATTCGAGTTCCTTAGCCGATTGAACCAGTCTTCTTATTGGCCTATTTATTTAAGAAATGTTAAGCATTATCATTTATCCCCCTTCCGATGCTCTGATCGATAAATCGGGATGTGGGGAGGTTTCAGATGCAACTTTTTCGTGATATGGTTGCATTTTATGAGAGCCTGCAATGTAAATTAAAAAGATGTGTTTAGTTAATACCTGGTTGGATGGTCTTTTTTAACTCGTTCGTTTTGGATTTTCGGTCGATATTTGCTTCCGAATATGCCAATTTTGAAGGCTAGTTTTCCAGCTATCGATGTTTTATTGTTCATTTCTTTATTTTGATCCCATTAGTAGAGGGTTGATTATGTTCCATCGTGGATGGTCTTCTTAAGCCTTTGGACTTATGAGTTTACTTGAGTTTGTTGTTTTCCTCGCTTTAAGTTGCAAGTTAGGTTCCTTTTTTTGGGTTTCCTCTAGCTTTTGAAGCTTCAGTGATATCCTGTCGAGCAGGTTCTTTTGAAATCTTGTTCTATGTCTGGTTTTGCACTTTTCTTAGTATCCTATTGTGTCAGATGTTTTCATGCTTGAGAGGCATTGCTCTGTAGTGTTTCTTACTTGTGCATCATAAAAGATTCCTCCAAAAAAGGGGACAGTACATATTTACTATAATGGTCTCAACACTGGATCAGCCGTAAATAGTATTTTTCGATAGTGAACAGTGCTTTCGAGGGTAACAAGTACATCCGGAGGTGAAAAATATTTTATTTGATCATCGAAAAATATTGATCACGGTTAATCTGGGGTTGAAATTTAAAGTAAAATTAAGGTCAAATAGGCCTCTAAAAGTTAAAAATACGAAAAATGATGCGATTCGGTTTAAAGATTAACTAGGTTGACCTAGATTTGATTGAACCTTTAAAAATAACAAATGAGTTCTAAAAATTTCCAAAAATTGCATATCTTCCTAAAATGATGTGTAGAATATTTTGGTTGTAAAAATTTAATTTTTCAGTGACTTCAGTAATGGTCGAATCGGACTGATCTGATTGAATCTAATTGAAAATGAACTTCGATTGGACTAAAATTTTGTGTATAGCCTATTTTTGATATAATAAGAATGATGAAATTAAATTTGGAATGATTTGGATTTAGAAAGTGTGAGAATTATAGGAAAATGGCATCATAGGCTTAATTTGGGCTTTTGGGCCTTAAATGAGTGGGCCTTGGTTGAACCAAAGCCCAACCCATTCAGCCCCTATAAAAGTCAAGTAGAGCAGATTTTTTGGGTGTCTCATACTTATCTCCTCATCCCTCTCTTCTTCTTCCTTGGTTGAACCACCATTGTCATTCTCTCTCTTAAATTTCTTCAATCTTTCTCTCTCTTTTCCACCCAAATTCAAGCATCCTAGGTGAAATTCTATCTCTCTAAAAGACTCTTAAGTCCTCTACTCTTTGATTAGAGTAAGAAAGGTGGGAGAAAACAAGTGTCCAAGTGAGAAGGGTCAAATTGAGGTAAGAAAAAATCAAGGTTTTAATTTTATTTAAGGGTGCCTACAAGTATTTTTAGGTGCCTAGGGTTTATTTATGTGGTTAATTTGAGCATTTGAAATCAAAAAAGTAGAGTTCCTTATATTAAAGAATTTGGACCGTATGTACATTTTCAAGATGGTGGACAATCTTCTAAGGCTAAGGGAAAGAAAAAAAGAAGCCTAAAAAGAGTATAGCAAGTGAGAAAGGTTAGTGACTATTAAATTCACTTATTTCCTTTGAATTGGCATGATTTTCCTTTATGTAACTTAGGAAAATTTAAGGAAAATGCATGTATAATTGAAATTGAGCTTAGAATAATGATTTAGATCTTGAAATTAACTAACAGAATGCTTAATTTGATTTAAAAGGGTGTGTAAGGTGAGTACCCCTTTTATGGCCGAATGGTATCCTAAGGAAAATCAAAGTATATTTTGTGTATTTTTGATGATTTATGCTATAAAATGACTTTAATGATGAAAGATTATGTCCATAAATTATTGTACAATTTATAAAAATTATTTGAATATTTTTGAGAAGGAAACTAGATTATGTAATAGGTGAATTTATTGAATTATTGAGAAATAATTCCTTAATTAAGTGGAAAATGGTAAATTATTATAAAATAATTCACAAACTGTGCAAAGGTAGTAAAAACGTTGACTGACTGATTTACTAAAATGAACAAGTAACTGAAACTATCAAAAATCTGAAAAGTAAAATAAAAAAATAAGTTAATTTTGCCCTTAGTAGTGGTCAGACGGTTAAAATCTAGCTCAGGATATGATTGGCTAGCCATAAGGACACTTATACTGCGGTGCAAGTCATGGCAACTTATTTTGCTATGGTAGGATCATATGTTCTCCTATAATATCTTATTTGTTCTATGAAAAATAATCTTTTGAGGTCATTTCTCAGTCTTTATTGCGGCCCTATGGGGTCCACACTCCATATATTCGGTCTGATGATTTCTGTTGGGATTGCACTAGGGACATAAGTGCAAAAAATGAGCTTAAAGTGCAAAAAGGAATGTAAAAATGAAGTTTAGAATGAAAAATTTATGGGCAAAATGGTAATTTTTTCAAATATGGAGATTAATAAGTAAAAATGTTAAAGTAATGATTAAAAAAGGTAAAATGGTAATTAAGTGAACAAACAGCCTAAAAATGAACTTACATAATTTTGGAGGATCAAAATATAATTTTATATGAAAGTGATAAAATAAGGGTCAATTGGTAATTTGAATATCAATTAATAGATTAAAAATAAAAAATAAGTAACTAGTGGCAATTTTATAATTAAGTGAAGAATTAAGGATTAAATTGAAAACTTTTTCAAAGTACATGGATAATTGTGTTTTGATAGAAATTTAATGAATTTTGTATAATTTTTGCATTTATGAATGTTTGGGAAATTCCTTGATTTATAGTCACCACTGAATATATTTAATGCTCAACGCGTAGTTGTTTCTGTGTGTAGTTTTTGAAAAAGGTGAGGAGTCATAGTACTCAAAGGATCAAATTTTGAAGAAAAAGAGATAATTAAGAAATATTTTTGTATTGGCATGCATATGTATATATTTTGTAAATATGTACCTTGACAGGAAGTGGATTTTGTATGGGTATGTATTATGATGAGAATGGATGTTGGAATGCATGTATATACTGTTTATAATTTATTGTGCCCCTGAAAGGTTGTGGATTGTCTGCTTTTCAGGTTGGGTAGGCAAATTTTTAAGATGTTATATTGTTGAATTTATAATTGGTGAATAGTAAATTGGACAGTTATAGGTCAATCAACAAGTTTAAATTATTATTATTATTATTATTATTATTATTATTATTGACAGAAAGGAATTAGTGGTTAAGGAATTAATTGGTTGAAAAAAAAATTGGCTTATTGCTTAAGTTATCAATTAAAGATATAGTAAGGGTGTCACATTTTGTGGCATCAGAACAAAGATTTAAGCAGTTCTAAGATTGGAGTGGGTAGTAGTGATTGGTTTATCTATATATACATGCCAATTGTCAGTGGATAGTGCTAAAGATCTAATGTGTACTTGCTCCTTTTTATTTTATAGTGAAAAGATGTCCTCTGATAGAGATCAACAGGTGGGGGATGGTGAGAATGAGGCATCCATTGGAGCTGGACAACAGGAGGCTCCACCCCTAGTAGTACCACCTCCATTCCCATAGCCAAACTTTCTTAATTTGATGGCTGATTATATACAGCAGAGGCTGCATACAGGTCAGGCAGAGCCTTCACAGGCAGTAGTACAGGTACAACTACCAACTCTACCCACAAGAAAGCCTATTCTGGAGTAGTTAAAAAGGTTAGGAACTGAGGATTTCTATGGGCATGACCCACTGACACTTGCCCAAGTAGAAGAATGGTTATTCAAGATAAAAAGGTTGTTTGAAATCACCAAAAGTTCTCTAGAAAAAAATTTTGAAGGTATTATGGCATTACTTTAGGGTCCAGGTTTTATTTGGTGGGATTCAGTTAGGAGGCACACCTTAGTGGATGAGTTGAATTGAGGGTTCTTTGTGGCTCAGTTTGAAAAGAAGTATATTGGCTCAGAATATAAAGTTGTGATGCATGATGCCTTTTGGAGGCTAAAGCAAGGAAATAAGACAGTGGTTGAGTATGAGCGCTTGAGTGCCTACCTGGATGAGAGTCAGTCCACAGAAGAAAAGTTATGTTAGAGATTTAAGAGGAGATTGCACACCAAGCTCAGATAGATTATTGGGACCTAGAGATTTCCTAGCTTGATGGCTATGGTTAGAAGCTATACTGACCAAAAAAGCTGATAGGAAGTTCTAGTTTCAGCAGAAGAGAAAGCAAGGACAGTCCAGTAGCAAGGGAGGTTAGGGTAAGAAGTCCAAGGGATCTCCAGCACCTCAGGGCCATACACCATCTGCTACAGGCTGAGGTCCAAGTGGTGTACCTCGTGGTAGAGCACTAGTTGCATCAACAACTAGCACACCTCATGGTAGAGACAGTGGGAAAGCAGTAGCTTGCGACCATTGTACTAAGGTCCATCCTGGAGAGTGTAGATTTTTTACTAGAGCTTGCTTCAAGTGTGCTTCGAGAGACCACCAAATCGGAGATTGTTATATGGGGTAGACTGCTTCAGCCATATCACCAGCACCAGTTATTGGGTTTTCTGCACTGAGAGGTCATGGTAGGGGAGCTGCCCCTATCACTTCAGCATTGAGACCGGCTAGGCAGTAATCCTAGGGTCAGAGGCATGCTGCATGCCAAACCTATGCAGTCAGGTTCATAGAGGATGATGATTCTCCTGATGTGATAATAGGTAGATTTCTATTATTATCTGATTTAGTACATGCATTGATAGATCCTGGTTCTACTCATTCCTATATTAATACTGATTTAGCTTAAGGTAGAGGGATGATGGATGCATGCTTAGACCAAGATATCTTTATGAGTAATCTTCTGGGGCATAGTGTAGTGGTAAACAAAGTGTACCGAAAATGTCCTAGTAGTGCCCAAAGCCATGTATTCTTGGCAAACTTGATTGAACTACCAATTCACGAGTTTGATGTGATTTTGGATATGGATTGGTTATCCGTCCACCAAGCAATAGTAGACTGCAAAAGAAAAAGGGTTACCTTGAATCTTGATGGGGGTTGGGAGATTGCAACTGTAGGTGTGAGGACCGACTTCTTATCTGATGTGATTTTCACTACAGCTGCTAAAAGACTTATCAGAAAGGGATGTATAGCTTACTTGTATTATGTAGTGGAGGCAAAAAGAGAAAGTCCAAAGGTCTCAAAAGTGCCTATAGTCAAAGAGTTTCAGGATGTGTTTCCTGATGAGTTGCCAGGGTTGCCACTTGACAGGGAAGTAAAATTTTCTAATGATGTTATCCCAGGTACTGCTCCAATCTCCATTGTTCTTTATAGAATGGCACCCGCATAATTAAAAGAATTAAAAATTCAGTTACAAGAATTACTTAACAAGGGTTTTATTAGACCTAGTGTCTCTCCTTGGGAAGCACTAGTCCTATTTGTGAAAAAGAAAGATGGGACACTCAGGCTGTGTATTGATTATCGATAGTTGAATAAGGTGACCATCAAGAACAAATACTCCTTCCTCGCATTGAAGATTTGTTTGATCAGCTGAAAGGAACAGGTGTATTTTGAAAGATTGATTTGAGATCGAGCTACCATCAGATGGTAGTGAAAGAAACTGATGTACCTAAGATTGCTTTTTGCACCAAATATGGTCATTATGAGTTCTTGGTCATGCCATTTGGGCTTACAAATGCACCAGCCGATTTTATGGACTTGATGAACAAGGTTTTTCACCCTTATTTAGACTAGTTTGTGGTAGTATTCATTGATGATATTCTGGTATATTTCAAAACACCGAAAGAGTATGACAAGCATCTGAGGATTGTACTTTAGACCTTAAGGGAAAAGCAATCGTATGCCAAATTCAGTAAATGTCATTTTTGATTGAATGAAGTGTCCTTTTTAGGTTATGTAGTGTCCTTTTTAAAATTAAGTTTAAAATGAAAAAGGATCTAATTGAAAAAAAATGAAAAGTTTAAAGACAAAATGGTAATTTTTTCAAATGTTGAGATTAATAAGTAAAAATGTTAAAGTAATGATTAAAAAGGGTAAAATGGTAATTTAGTGAACATACAACTTAAAAATGAACTTTTATAATTTTGGAGGACCAAAGTGTAATTTTACATGAAAGTGATAAAATAAGGGTCAATTGGTAATTTGTATGTCAATTAATACATTGAAAATGAAAAATAAGTAACTAGCAGCAATTTTGTAATTAAATGAAGAATTAAGGACTAAATTGAAAAGCTTTTCAAAGTATATGGATAACTGTATTTTGATAGAAATTTAATGAATTTTATATAATTTTTGCAATTATGCATGTTTGAAAAATTCTTTGATTTATAGTCACCACTGAACATATTTAATGCTCAGCACGAAATTGTTGCTACGTGTAGGTTCTGAAGAAGCTGGGAGCCATAGTACTCGAAGGAGCAAATTTTGAAGGAAAAGATAGCATGTATATGTATATATTTTGTAAATATGTACTTTGATAGGAAGTAGATTTTGTATGGGTATGTGTTATTATGAGAATGGATTTTAGAATGCATGTATATACTGTTTATAATTTGTTGTGCCCTTCAGGGGCTGTGGATTGTTTACTTCTCAGGTTGGGTAGGCAAATTTTTAAGATGATATATTGTTGAATTTTTAATTGGTGAATAGTAACTTGGACAGTTATAGGTCAATCAGCAAGTTTAAATTATTATTATTATTATTATTATTATTATTATTATTATTATTATTATTGACAGAAAGGAATTGGTTGTTAAAGAATTAATTGGTTGAAAAAAATTTTTTTGGCTTATTGCTTAAGTCATTAGTTAAAGATATAGTAAGGGTGTTACATTTATATAATTGGAGCTTTACTTGTTTTTTCTAGAAACCTTGTTTTTGGCACCTTGGCGATTTTGGGCGAGTTCCTTATACTTTGAGATTGTGGTTGTTTCCATCTCTTCCTAATCTTACACTTTTGCTTTATGTTCTCATTTTCCCGTGGCAAGGCCGTTTTCTTTTGGAGATGATTTTTGGTAGTTCGTACGGTGATATCTCGGGACTTTTAATTTCTGCTAAGAGGTAAGTCAGTGCAAGTGTTAGTGGGAGAGCGAAGTTGCTTGTGCTATGCTCATTTTCCTTTGCCCTGCCTTTCATGTACAGAGCTTTTGATAGGACTCCTCTGGTGTAAGGCCTTTTTCCTATCTTGATCGAAGTATGATTTTTAGTTGGATAATGCTTCCTTGAGTTGTTGTCATTGATTCTTTATCGGGTCTTTTCTGGAAGGGTGAGGTTAACTCATTCAATATGTCCAAGTAAGGCTAGGATTGATCGGGTTAGCTTTATCTTTTTTTTGTGCTATGCTCCGGTCCTTGTATGAACACTCGAGCGGGTTTGTCAAGATAGAGGTCACCTTTTTTTCTTTGTAAGCTAGTCTATGGTCTTTTGTGTGCCAATCAGGCTTTTTCAGTGAATAGATGTTTGCTTGTGAGCTAAACTTGGCTTGAGTATGTCTAGATGATGCGTATTCTTCTAGGGGGCCATTGTTGGTTTTGGCCAAGCGTTCAACTTTCTATTTAGAGTGATTGGTTCTTTTTGCTTTGGTTGCGCCTGTCTAGTCGCAATGCGATCTCTGGAGCTTTGTTTGGTCATTTAATGCTCTTTTAAGTTGTTACCATTCTATCTTTCTCAGCCTTTGGCCATTATCAGAGTTCTTTTTGAAGCAGTGATAACTGATCTATCCAAATAAGGCTGGATGTTTAAAGACTTGACCAATCAGACTTATTTTGTCTTGATTTCACCATGTCCCTATTTGATCCTTCTATGGATATCTAAGCATAGGTGCTTTTGAAAATGATTATTTTTGGTCTTTTGCAATCGCTTTTGTAGGTTAATCAATTTCTTCCTCAAACAATTCTTAGCTTGAGGATTATTTTTGGTCTTTTACTAGCTCTGCCTAAAGCATGACTTCAATGCTGTGGAGGCTCCTAGAAGGTTGAGCACTTGACTCGTGTTGCTTTAATTTTTTTAGCTTAGCATCTTTTTTTCTTTTTTAGCTTTACCGGGTCCCTTGTTTTTTTTTTGAAAGGCATTTTATTTTGTGATGGAGCATTAATCAGGCTTACAAGGTGAATTTTAAAGATCGGATGAACCTGTTGTGGTTCTTAATTTAGATCCTAGTTTCTCTCTTTTGCTATTTTATCGATTCCTTAGGACAATCGGGTTTTTCTGATGGGAAAATTACTTCAATGGAGGGGTTATTTGTTCCTCTGATCAGTGTAACCCCGAATTAATCTCTTGATTGATATGGTCATAGGGTTGTCTCTTTTTCAACAAGCTCCTATGTTTTTCCTTCTTTATTGAGGTGTTATTATTTTGCTCAAGGTTGTGTGGACCTGTGATCCTTTCTATTGTGTCGACAGTGGGATTTAGCTGTGCGATTGAGATTTGATAGGTCGGCCTAAGTACTTAACTTGTTTAAGTTTTGCTTAGTCGCACTCTTAAATGATTTTTCTTGTTGGGATGCGAAATATCAATCGCTTTTAATGGTTATCACTTCGTTCTTCATGTATTTGTGGCAGCGATTTTATTATCCTCTTTATTCAATTTTGATGCTTCGATTTTAGCTCCATATTTTTTGGAAGTTGCCATGTAGCAATTTCCATTAATGCTCCATAAAATAGTTTTTTCTAGGATTCCTATATATAGGCATATCCTTTGTGCTTCTTGAAATGCTTTCGCCCAAAGATCCTTCATCTTTTATTGTTTTCTTTTTTCTGTTCTTTTCATAGAGCCACCTAATTATTTCGAATCTTTTATACCTTTGGGCCCTTTCCATTTTAGGAAGATGAATGAATTGCTAGATTTTGTTCTGGCTTTGCATCACCTGCCACAGCAGGTGATATAGCCTCTGCCCTTCATCGCTTCTACCAGCTTTCTCTCCTAAAGCCATGGTTGTGCTTTCTTTATTTTCCTGGTTCTGACGTGTCACAAGTGGGAGATGTCTGCAAAGTTGTGAGGGCTAATGAGAGGTATTCTTGTAGTAGCAAATTTGTAGATGTAGGAATATGTCTTGTAAAGAATTTTTTCTTTTGATGTATCCTGTATCTTTGGAAATAAAATTCCCAATTTTTGATTTCGTTGTGCTTTTTGACTTTTTTCTTTATGGTGTTGTCATATGGATGCTTTACTTGCTACTTCTCATCGAACAATTTTGCTCGTATTTTGATTTTAGTTTCTTTTTCCAATCGAATGGTATAGATTTGAATAATAGTTTTAAGAATGTTTTTCCTGACTAACTCATCATTTTTTCGATCATGGAATGATTACTTTGATTATCAAGATAATTGAAAGATAACCTATTTTGCGAAATAAGGTGATACATACTAACCCTATAATCAATTCCATTGATCAGTTTTGAATTTGTGATCATTCACTAGTGGTTGTAGTAATAATGATTTGAACATTAATCTTTCGATTTATAATCACTTATTCATCGATCTTTCGATCAGGATTATATTTAGGATCGGAATGTACATCGATAAAATAGAAGTTTTTGGCAGGTTTTTTATATGTCAACCTGTGATTAAGACTCGCCAGCTATGCAACTATCTTTGATCGGGAATACGTCAATCAAGAAGCACTTACTTTATCAACCTTTTTGTTGGGATCACTTGTTAATATAAATCCCAAATCCCATAGGATCGGTAAAGTTTTCGAGTCGTGACTCTTTCGCTTTCCATATTAGAGAAGATGCCTCTGATTGTAAGAGAAGGAATTTTAGGACCTTCTTCACCTTTCTATCAGATTTTCTCCTTTCCTATTTGGCACCTTCTTTGGGTAGGTGTGGTGGACCAGTTGTCTACATCCACAGGATGAGGCTTTATAGCCTTTTCAGGTGCTCTAGCTACATTGGTAAAGGGAGAGAAAGGCATGGATCGCATTGCTTTTTGCTATGCTTTCTTTCCCCCTGTTTGCTATTGAAGCGGAGCATGAGGCTACCTCATTGCTTCTCCCTATTTTATTTTCATTGAAAAGTTTGCAGAAGTTTTAGGTAGCAGCTGTGTATTATCCTGAAGGAAGGACATTTCATTTTCTTCAGACTTAAGCTTTCTTTTTCTCTAATTTGACTTCCTTTGACTGGGGGCCAAAAGCCAAAGTTTGGGACTTTTTCGATCAGTTTCAGAGGGGAGTCCAGAAGAGTAGAGAGCCTTTTCCAACCACATATTTCTTCGTGCCAGGCTGATCGGCTTTTATTTTCTGCAACTCTTTTCTCTTTGCCTTTCGAGCTTGAGAGGTAGGTGTTGCATGAGGTAGAGATATCAACAATCAAAGTTCGGGTTGGCAAGCTTCCCATTTGGTTTGCTCATGCATGGGGATGAGGAGGTAAGCCCCCTGTCCTTCTTCATATCTCTTTTAACAAGGGAACTGTGAAGTTTGGTGCACCGTCAAGTCATGTTGTGGGAAAAGGACGTTTCGTCCTCCTTTAGCTCTGACGTTGGTTGTTCGTCTTTCTTCGGCCCTGAAATTTTTCCTCTTCGATTTTTTAACTGCCATTTGGAGTTTTTTCTTGTAATCTCGGAGACTTTCATGGATCTTTATGTTCTAGCTATTTCCAAATAATGTTAAGCCCACAATTACCTCAATAATGTGAGAATTAAGCATCTTTAACTCAGCCATACGCTCTCAACGAAAGCACCAAATGATAAATCTTAGGATTTTATAATGAGAAAGCCACGTATGGAAACTAAGAAGATGTCGCTTTGGATTTGTACTTGTTTGAAATGTTAGGTTGGTTGGGCTTGATGAGATAGAAATCTTGCAAAAGAAAGACTTACTTGGTCGATCGAGCTTGAATACTTTAATGATTAAGTCAATTTTAGATTTTTAAAGAGAGACTTATGCAGGATATGTAAGAATTTTCATGTATGTGTTTTGAATGGACCTGATATTTATAAAGGTAGAAAGTCCACTTGAAAGGCCTATCTCAATGTCAAAGTAAGTAGGCAGCAATGTGATGTTTGACAGCCGGTGGATGGGGTGGTAGTGTATGTCAAGGGTTTTTTACGGGATAAGGCTGTCTTAGCCGATCTAATTGTCCCATCATGTGGACTTTTGATTTGCCTCTGGCAGTGTGCATGAGGTTGTGTGGTGCTAGGCCTCTGGTGGTTTCGATTCCTTAGCCAATTAGGTATGTCTTCTTATTGGCCCATTTATTTAAGAAATATTGAGCATTATCACAAGTGAACCAGTTGATCCTCTATATGTGATTTACAGTGGAGTCTATATTTTTAGTATTGTCTTGAAAATTTGAAAATTTAAATCTTGTAATTATCTTAGAAATTCATAACAATTTGGTATAATTTTCTAAAAAATTTAGAATAATTTGATTTTTCAGCCCTTTCATATTAACAATACAGTATAAAACAATTTGATATTTTGAATAATTCAATTTTTTTGAAAGAAAATCCAATAAAATATATTCAACTTAACTAAATAGTAAATATTAACTAAAAAAATTATGCACTTCAACTTAATCAATTAATAGATATTCAACATAAAACCTCAATTCAATTAAAAAATATTTAACATCCTATGAAATATATTTTAAAAAATTTATAAATAAATATATACAACTGAAATATTTCAATAAGTACAAATTAAAACTTAAGTTTAACATTTTAATTCTACATTATGTTTGTCTTAATTTAAGAATCTTGAGCAATATCTAAAAAAAAAATTAGATAATTAGAATAGTAAAAATCTAAATATTGAATACATAATTTAAAAATTTGTGTGGATATAATATTATCTAATTCAATCTTTTCAAGTTTTTCAATTAATACCTCTAAATCTAAAAATGCAACCTATGTTAACTAATTTTGATGACAAATAAGAAGTTTAACTAGAATCAAGGTTAAAGGACTCTTAAACTTTACTAGTAAACAAGTAATTAGATGAAAATTATTTAGTTAATAATTAATAAATCTACTATAATTTTTTTTCTTTTATGTATATAGAATCAAATATATGATTTTATTTAACCATGAATCACAACTAATAAATATTTAGTTAATTATCTATTAAATAATTTATAAGATATAACAATTTTTATAATAATTAACTTTATTTTGTTAATAATTAAAATATTTAGTTTATTTTAATTTCATGCATTAAAATAACAAAGAGTTTTTGAAGTTAAATTTATATGAAAAAGTAAAATTAAAATTATAAATAATCTTTATATTAAATTATTACTATTATATGTAATAATTAATAAATATCGGTTCTTTTAGTCCAATTTGGTTTCAAAATAGTTCAGTATAATTCAATTTGAAGGGGCAATATTGCTTTAATTTTAAAAGTCTAAGAATAAAATTGCACTAAAATAGAGGATTTTTTTTAGATTTGGTGCAAATTTATAAAATATTTAGAATTTTGGTACTATAGTGAAATTAATTAGGAATTTGGTATGTTAAAAAATGGCAGACATTGCCATTTTCTATCAATGTGGGATCCACTTGCACAAGGGTCAAATTAGGCTGAAAAATGGCACATGAAGCTGCAGTTTTCTATGCATCAAAATGAATTTATTTTATGTTTGCTTTGGGTCTATGAAAGATGAGTCAAATTTGTCGAAAAATGACACATGAGCTTACCTTTTTTAAGGGAGCAAAACGGTATCGTTTGGCATCATTTTAGAAAATATGTCAGTGGGGCTGCATTCGACGTTAAACTGCAACATCATAGCCATTTTTTGAATTTTTTTTATATTTACAGTCCTTTCTTTATATAATATAACATTATATATATGGACTATACATATATTTCTTCATAAATATTTTAACTTCTTATATAATATTATATATGTTGACTATATATGCATTTTTTCATAAATTTTTTAACTTCTTATACTGATTTTATATTAATCTTCTGAATTTATAATTTTAATTTACTTCTAAATTTCAATTTCATTTAATTTGTAAAAACTATATGTGACTCTAAGCCAGGCTCGTTTTCGATTGGTTTCTCGGAGGCCTACTTTTAGGGTACAAGACCGGATGAGGCTCACTTTTAATCATAAATTGGCTACTTTACAATAAAAAGGAATCAAGCTCAAATTATTATTGGTAGTTAACTCATGAAGGCGTCTACTAATGGGCTCAAAAGAGGTAGGTGTCATGGAGTTGCCACTTAACAGAACGTTGGGAAATGATTCTCGACCTTTTGATGCCCAAAGAGAGATTGGTGTTCGGGACATCACTCTTATTAGGCATTTTGGTTAGGTGTTATTTTATAATTGGATTTTAGATTTTAATCCATTAGGTGTTATTTTATAATTGGATTTTAGATTTTAATCCACTCTCCTTTCTCACGCGATGTAAGGTAATATAATTAAATAAACATCCCAAGCAAATAATAAAGTGATAAACAAATAAGTAAATAAATTCCAATTATTTAAACTTATTACAAAAGTAAATTGTTCGACAATAAGAATAAAATGATATACATACATAAATCGGGATATTAGTTTGAATTGAAAAAATTAGTTCCCTCATGTATATTTTAAAAAATTATTTTTTTATATCTTTTATTTGGCTTTGGATGAAAATTTGGACATTGGTCCAAGTTTTGAAGGAAAAATTCAAGTTATTTAATAGAAATCATTTTGAGTGCCTTTTCCTTTTTAACGTGATTAAAAAGCCCTTTTTTACTAGCTATTACATCCCCAAAATAAAATACATCCAAAAATTACCAAAATAATGAAATAAATAATGAACAAATGGAACAAATAAAGGGAGTAACCAGAGGTAGGTGGTAGTCATCGACTGACTGAGGCATGAATCCCTATGCAAGATACCTCACAAAGTCTTCAAAAGGCAAAATAATTTACACACTCACAAAGATCACAAAAGAGACAAATTAATTAGCATTGTATGAATAAATAACAAAATACAGAAAAGAGAATTATGTTCTGTTCGAAAGATTGTTAGAGAAAATTTCTTCTTCTTTTTTGAGAGAAATTAGCTTTTATTCCTCTCTAAGATTTCCTCTATACTAATGTGATCCCCCCTTTTAGAAACCTTAAAATATTTGCTTTTATACCTAGGCTAGAGTTGGAGATTTTTTCAACTCCACCTTCCCAAATCTGGAGATACTAATCCCCTAAAATCTGAATTTAAATCCTCTGAACTTATCTTCCTATTTTGAATTTCAAGAAACATGGGAAATCCAAATTTTTAACCACAGACGAGCATCCCTCATGATAGGCAACTGTTCCTCAGGCAAAAATCCTATAATTTATAAAAATATCCCTGATCTAACTTGGATAGGAGAGAGATAGCCATAAACAACCATCCCTCACATGACAAACTATCGTCTATTACCTCTGAAGGCCAAAATCAAGGTTTTTAATTTTTTTTGTTAAAACACTTGAAAACACTTAAAAAAATTCATAAAATCTTTAAGAAAAATGTGAGAGATTCACAATCAAAGCTTCAACATCTGCATGGGTTTTCAGTAATATAATATTTTCTCATCATCAGGTAACTCTAATCTAGACTACCTCGGGTCATAGTATCTACAGCTGTCCCTAATTTTTAAGGAACTAGTGTACTGGTGCCAAAGTGAGCCAAAATTCAGAGTAAAAGGAAAAAAAGATGCATACCTGAAGCAATGAATCTCTTAGTTAGTTAAACACTTACCTTATGAGGCAATTAGTCTCTTAATTGGTTAAAACATATACCTTCTGAGACAGTGGATTCTCTTGGTTGGATAGTTATTGTCTACTTGTTGATGCATTAACCCTAATGTGATGCGCATCGGAGCCATCTCTTGATTCTAGGTTCACTTTTGAGGACTTGCTTTTAGGGCTTAAGACCGGCGAAAGCTCACTTTAACTCATAAATTGGCTACTTTACAATAAAAAGGTATCAAACCCAAATTATTGTTGGTGATCAATTTATGAAGACATTTACTAATGGGTCTAAAAGAGGTAGGTGTCATAAAGTTTTCACCCAACAGAACATTAGAAAATGAATCTTGATCTTTTGATGCCTAAATATAGATTAGTGTTCAGGACATCACTCTTATTAGGCATCTTAGTTACACATTATTTTATAATTGAGTTTTATACTTAATCCCCTCTTTTCTCACATACAATGCAAAAAGCGTAAGAATTAAACAAACATCTCAATCAATCAGGGAAAGCAAGAAATAAAAAAATAGATCAACTACTTAAACTATTACAAAAACAAACAAGAATAAAGTAATATACATATATAAATCGAGGCATTAGTTTGGGTTGGGAACATTTATTCCCGCATACATATTTTATAAAAATCTTCATTTTATTCTTTTGTTTGGTTTTGGATGTAAGGTTAGATGTTGGTCTAAGTTTTTAAGAAAACCCAATTAATTTAATAAAAAATATTTTAAGTGTCTTTTCCTCTTTACGTGCACAAAAAGCCTTATTTTACTAACTATCACATTTTCGAAAGAAAAATATATTCAAAAATAATATCAAATAAATAAATAACTAGATAAAACAAAGATAATAAATAAATAAATGATAAAAGAATAGTCAAGTGGGGTAATTGGATAGGTTAAGTGTGGTCATCCAATCGACGGCACGATTTCTAATGCAAAAACCCCACATAATCTTCCAAGGTAAAAAGATTTATATATGCAACAAAAATTACAAAAAAAGGTAAATAAGTTAGTATCACAAAAAATGCAATACAACAAAGAAAATTGCTAATCTAACTATATAATATAGAATGAAATTAAGTACATAACTAAAAATAATGCACAAATACCATAGAGATTGAATAAATAACATAAAATGCATTAAATATACATTAAAAGATGCTTAAAAATCATCCACGGATGCCTATAACAAATGAGGGATGCCCTAAACTAGGCAAAGGATGGGATGAGAAGAAGGCTCGTGATGTCCGTCGCTTCGACAGACGGGCATCCATCGAGTTGTCTTCCCGTCCATCACTCGTTAGATAGAAAGGAATGGTGGAAAAAATGTCAAACATATGTAAAAATCATACAAGACCAATTTTAACTCAAAACATGCAATTATCAGGCTTTAAATCATGCTAAAACAATGTTTTAACATTAAATCATGCATAAAACACATTAAAATCACCAATTTACAGAATTAGAAGAATGAAATAAAAGATTAAAATATTACAACAATAGAGGAATCTATCAACTAATCATGCCTATAACATGTATATTGAACTAAATTTATATCTCAACGAGTTTTAGGCATGCCAATCACACAAACACATCATTTAAAAATGTTTATTTACAACAAATAACCACATAATCATGCATGGCACAATTCTAGAGAGAGAAAGTATAAATGAGCCTATAATATTACCCTTAGGAGATATTCTGCCTTTTTGTTTTGTAGTCCAGATCTCCACTATGATTCTTGCTTCTTGTTTTTTAGAAAAATCCAATGAAATTTGTTGTATTTTATGTGTTTCAATCAAAAAGATTATTAAAGCAATAAAATCCTAGAGAGAAAAAGAAATCAATTTTCTTCTTTCCTAAGGTGGCACTCTGTAAAAAGTGATTCCTCTCCTTGAAAACCCTAGGATTTTAAGTTTTATACTTAGGTTAGAGTTGGAGTTGGATTCCAACTCTAACTTCCCGAATCTAAAGAGATTTTTCCCAAAAATTCGGATTAATCCCTGTTTAAGAGTTATCCCCTGTTTTTGAATTCCAGAAATGTGGGAATTTTGGAAAGCAAGCCATGGATGAGTGTCCCTCATTGAGAGGCAATTGTTTCTTAGGCAGAACACCTAAAAATTCCTAAAATACCCTTAATTTGGCCTGTTAGGAAAGAATGAGCCGCAGATGGATGCCCCTTAGATGACATACTAACATCTGACATCACTGAAGGTCCAAATAAAGGTTTTTATGCATTTTTTTATTACAACACTTACCCTGATCTAGGCTACCTTGGGTTACGGTGTCTAACGTTGCCTTCAATTTTGGGAAGCTGGTGCACTAGCGCCAAAGTTGATTAACTATGATTAGCGCCTAGGCTATGCAAAATCTAGATAAATTGATTAACTCTGATTAGCACTTGGGGCATACAGAATCAGGTTGTTTGAATGTGTCTGATTAGTGCTTAAGACATGCAAAATTGAGATAACTTAATTGGATCTTATTAGCACATGGGGCACACAGAATCAGTTTTTTAAATGCGTTTGATTAGCGCATGAGGCATGTAGAATTGAGATAACTTGATTGGATCTAATTTGCACTTGGGACATTTAGAATTAGGATGTTTGGATACGTCTGATTAGCACCTGGTTCATACAGAATCGAGATGACTTGATTGGATTCGATTAGCGTCGAGTTGTTTGACTTACAAAATCAAATAAGATTTGAGTAGTGTTTGATTATTGTTCATTGTAGATTGACCTTTATATTGGTTGGTATTCCTGGTAGGTGTATTATTCCCTCTTGAAGCAATGTTCTACAGGGGAGGTTTCTAATGAATGCGTATCTATGAGGAGTCACTGAGATGCTTGAAGCCATTCTGGCAAATATACATCTGTGAAGAGTTACTGAGATGCTTGAAGCCATTCTGGCAAATATACATTTGTAAAGAGTAACTGAAATGCTTAGAGCCTTTCTAAAAAATATGCATCTATAAAGAGTTACTCATATGCTTATAGCCTTTCTGACAAATATGCATTTGTGAAGAGTCACTGAGATGCTTGGAGTCATTTTAGCACATTTCCCAATGACTATGTCGCCACTCTATAAATTGGCACCAATGTAAGGAAAACCATCAGTGTCTAGGTTATTGCCATGCTTGATCTTGTTCTGCATTCTTCCAAAATTTACATTGTCATCAGGCTTTTGCCTCTTATCTAGTAGTTTCTTATTATGTGTCTCTTTTATTTTAATCCGTTCAGGTAACTTCTTGTGATAAGCACGAGTATCTGTATTCCTTGTCGTTGAAGTAGTAGATATATGCCACCTGGGGGAGTTTTAAGTACCTGCTATAAGAAGGATTCAATATTAGTGCTTTGTTTATGAAATTTGGCTTTGTCAAAATTTTTCATTTCTCTTGTGTGTTTATTATTACTTTTGTCTCGTCGTGGTATATTAATTACAGGTCTTCTTATTAATTTCATGGCACTTTTCATTCATTCATAATTATCATTATTATCATTATCATTTTTCAAGACTAATAAATATGAATAAAATAAGGCATAATAATTTTGAGGATAATAAATATGAATAAAATGAAGCATAATATGAACACATAATTTTTAATACAAGTTCTATTTTTATATACATCAATGGGTTTCAAACTTTTAGAATATAAAATAAATCTATTGCGAAGATCTTGGTCCTTTAGGGTAAGTTGGCCTAGATGGAGGTCTAAATACATAGGGCCTGGGAGGTTTGGCTAGTGCCATGGCCTGTGGTGTTGCTAGTGGCTGATTATTATTCGGCCCGAATTTGAATTGGAAACTTGGAAATACGACGGTCAAAGACTGCAAAACCTGAGCTATCACATCTGCCAATCGCTCTAACCCCTGGCCAACCTCAGTAACGGCCCTAGAGTGGCACTCTAGATACCTCATCATATCACCCCTCAGATACCCAATATATCTCCTCAGTTGCTCGTCTGTCTCTATCACAACCTCTTTACCTCTAGGGATCTTTGTCTTAATGTGAGTGCCCTATTCTCTAATTCGAGTCAGAGACTCATTGACTGCCTATGAATTCGCATTGAACCTCTGTCCTGTAGCTACCAAATTAGCCATAATATCTTGCACTTCTGTCTACAAAGTTTATACAATCACCGGTAATATCTGTAGGGACTGTACTACTGTAAGTATCATTTATAATTTCTAATCTTGACAACTATCGGCATCCTTTGGTGCTACAAATCTCCTCAAAATATCATCAAATGAAGGAGCTAAAGGTGGATGTGCTGGCGGTACAGATGGAGATGTCTCTGGGCGTGTTGATGATGGCAAAACAAATGGTGGAGGAGATGAAAACGTGGATGCCTCCGAATGTCCATAAGGAAAGAACCTCTTCATCCTCTTGAGCGATGATTACTGATGCCTGATGCACGATTTGGCATAAGCTGGCGGCTGTAGTGACCCTTCCAGAAGGTCCTGCAGGTCTATTTGCATTTCAAACTCATAGTCCGAATCTACTCCTATCCCCTGGTGCCCTTATGGCTGCTCTGCTTAATCCTCCTACTGAGATGGTTATACTAGAGGTACCTATGGTGCTGCTGGTGCCTCCTGTGGTGGCTGATCTTGGTCACCTCTCTCGATGGGTGCATTTGTCACTATAGGTCCAAGTTGCATCTCTGCCTAGTATCGAGGATAATCAGTAGCCTGTACTCTCCCTCACGCTCCTCTATAGGCTCCACCATCTTTATGGTAATTGCTGCCTGTAAATCAATATGTATGCCCTCTGGGATGGGATCACCAAAGCTACTCTCATCTGCCCCCAGTGATAATAGCAAGCAGGCGATGATGCCTTCTATGTAAATCTGCGTGGTGGACTGGATGGATACTTTGACTAGTGATGTAAGGCCCCAACATGTACCCTAGAACAAGGTATGCACATTTAAGTGATATTATGATCAATGTATGAGTGATTTAGTTAATGCATTATAGTGGGACCTAAAGGGAATTGTCTTGAAAGAATAGGGGCAATATAAATTTCTTTTAAAATGACTTGCACATATGCTTGATTAGAGAAGAATGGGTAGTGAGGGTTTAATTGCAAAGTAGAAGTGTAAATTTAGGGAGTAAATGATAAATGGATATAAAGCAAGGAGAAAAGTGTAAGTCTTGCTAAACAAGTGGGCCAATAACACATTAACACCTAAAACTCTAGATGGCTCTTGAAGGAAGTAGAGAAGTGGGGAATTTTAATGGGAATGGCAAGCCACTTTGTGGGTTTAGGCAGCCATTCCTTTCCTCATTCTCTCTTAAAGAAAGCAAGCTCCAAGAATCCCTAAGTTAGGTTCAAGCCATTGGAAGAAAGATAATTTAGTGTTTAGGCCAAGATTAAGGACAATCAAGCAAGGGTAAAGAGAAGAAAGGAGAAGAGTGAAGAGAAAGGAGTGAAGCTTACTAGAGGTTTGGGAGTTTTTCTTTTTCTTTGTTATTTATTTTATTGATTTAAATTGATTTATGTGTTATAGATGTTCTATTTTTGATGGTAGAGCTCTTGAATGATGATTAGATGCATGAAAAACATAGCTTGTGTCTTAAAGAGTCTCATAGTGAAAATCTGCATAGGTGTCACTTGAACCAGTCTTAGTAAAAATAGCATAAATATCTCTGTAGATGTTGGATTGAGGTGATTTTAGTTGAAAATTAACGTTAAGACATATCTCTAAAACTTTGTAGAAGAAACCAAGACCTTAATCTGCCTATAAGATGTTCGAAATTTCGTTTGAAATTGACAGACCCCTGCTGTCCGTCACTTGTGAGTAGTTAGTAATTTTTTAGTGATATCTTGAGATTTAGAAGTCATAATTGAGTGATTTTTGGTTTTTTAGAAACTAGAAACGTAGGGATACAACTTTTTAGAAGGAAAATTTTACTAAAAATGACTTTTTCTAGGTCAAAAATGGCATATAAGTCGAGACAGAAAATCTGTCTCTGGGCGGTTTGGGCCTCACGGTTACTAGGTTTTTCATAGTAACCGTGAGGTACCCTAATTTTCAGTTCAGACCCAAAAGAAGACCTATCTCACGGTTACTAAGCTTTTCATAGTAACTGTGAGCCCTTTAAAAAGTGTATAACACGGTTATTACTCTTTCGGTAATGACCGTGAGGTAGTATGACGCAGTCCAGAGCCGGAAGGCAGCATAGGTCACGATTACCATGGTTTTGGTAGTAACCATGACCCTTCCTTGCCTTTTCTAAACACTAAAATTAAGGTTTTAAATTAATACCAAAGCACACCTAGACTCTTTAAATCATGTTTAGAGAATATGAATGACATGATATAGTGATGTAATTGAGTGTTTTGTTATGTGCATTAATGTTCATACATTAAATATATGATGCATATTACTTCTAAATGTTTAACAATTGAATAAAAGCCTGGATTACTAGTGTTGATACTTTTGGTATCTAGTGTTCAAGATTCCTGTTTTTAGTGTTTGATACTAGTTAACAGTATCCAATGTTGTCCCATTATCCACTTTTAATGAAAGTTCAGGTTGTATAATAATACTAAAATGTTGTAATTGGGTGAATAATCATGAGTGAATAAGTAACAAGAAATGATTATTTTGTACGAAAATAGTGTTTTGAGATGTTATGAGCATGTTAGTGAGCATATGATATGATTATATGTCTTTTGAATGTTTTATTGTATGACAAGTGTACTAGTGTTATTATTATTATTATTATTATTATTATTATTATTATTATTATTATTATTATTATTATTATTATTATTATTATTTGCCTTCCCACTGAGCTATTGCTTAGCATGGGTGTTTTTCCATGTAGGTTCCCAGGTTTAAGCATAGAAAGCTACGTGTCTGGGCAACATCTGTAGGCCACAAGGGTTAGAGCTTGAGGAAGACTTTTGGTTTATAACCTAAAAATTTTGTGATGTACATAATGAAATTTTGTAACTGACACTAATCTCATTTATAGTAAATGTTTATTAAAATCTTGTATCAATGTATATGTGTATGTGATTATATTTATATGTCTAAAGAATTGTGTAATATTCAATAGTAAATTGATTAAGTTTTTGTATATAATTAAATAAGATAACAATAGATAAAGGTAATAAGAGCGGGCATTACAAGTGATGAGATGATCTCATGGGTAATGTCCACGCACCTCTGCTCCTGTATCCCCCAAAGGCTAGTGACATCAATAGAATTAATCGACCCTGGACTCTCTATGCATCTTAAGTATGAGGTAGACAACACCTTCTAAATGTACCTGTAAACTTGGGTGGCCAACATAGTGCTCTTCACCACATCTAACTGATATCTCACCTCTAGTAGTGTCACTACCCTCCATCTAGTCTGATCCATAATTTGGGAGGTGTGACTACATTGGACCCAATCAAAAGACCCATAGCCTGTTTGAACCTGCGGAGTGTGAGGCTATAAAGGATGCCCAGTGCCCTAAACTAGATCACTCCCCCCTATGTGTCTGATCTCTGGTAACCGCCGTAGTGTAGCATAACCAAGACCTCTTTGCTGACATCAGGATAAATCTGAAAGGCTGGAATGAAGAACTCTATCCATCTCGCTCTAGCTAAGAGCCTATCAACCTCCTCCAGCAGCCCAAAATCCTGCAGAAATTGCCTGGACATAAAATAGCTCGACCTAAACTATACTTCTAGCAAAGCTCGATACTGGATAGCCTGCATTGGTATTACATATGCCTGTATAGGCTGAGGCAGCTATGCGCGTTCGGTTCTGTAGGGCATCCTACAAAATAAGATTACATGTTAGTTTTCATAGCTAACTTAGGTCGTAGGTAAACCAATATTTAAAATATTTGTGAGAATTTTGGCAGCATTTCAACTAAAAAATGGACAATCAACCTGCATAAAAATGTGCACTAGGCACCACAATATAATATACAACATTCTAAACCCATCATCTGGTGCTCTAGCAAAAATGCACGACAACCAAGACATAATACTTATTTTATATTTTACGAGAATTTAAATAATATTTTGGCAGCATTCCGGCTAGGAATGTGATTGCCTCCTATACAAAAAGAAAATTTAAACAGTACACAAACCATCATGGCCACTAAGCAACAAAGTCTATACTATTAATATAATATACATTTTGCATTTTATGAGAATTTAACGAAATTTCGGCAGCATTTCGGCTCGAAATATTACTACCTGTTACACAAAAAGACAAACTAAAACAACCCACACAAGCCATCATAGCTGCCAAGCAACACAGTCTATGTTATATACAGAAAAAATTAAAATCAGCTAAGGTTATTCGGGTGCAATTGAAATTCTTTCTAAAACATGCTTTTGAGGGCACAAAATACGTAAAGACTATCTATAATATATGCTAAAAAAGAAGAGTTATAGGTTTACGTGCTCATATGCAAGGTTTGACAGTGTTATGCAAAAAGGTTTTGTAACTTGCATTATCATCCTAAAAGGCATTATATATTCCTAAACTACAAAATAGGATATATATATATATATATATATGAACTACCCTACCATTAAGGTCTAAAGACATACAGAAGTAGGTAAAAAGGAATGACTAAACTGAATAAGTAATAATAAAAATATAAAATAACTAAATGAATAAATAAAGGATAATTGTGAAAGATAAAAGAACAAAAGGATGGAAAACAGTAGGAATGGATCGCTCCTTGAAGTGTGCCTTGCTCCCAGGAGGCTTTAAGCGTAGACAGCTTGAAGAACGAATGAAAAATAGAGAAGAAAAGCAAGAAAAACTAAAGGAAGAAGCTTGAAATTGGAAAAAATAAAGGTTGCCGAAAAAATGAAGAAAAGACTTTATATTCAAATCTTCGAGTGAGGAACAGGAAGCCCATCCTTTGCTAGTGACAGACAGGACTGAGGGACATCTCGTCCCTCACTGCCAAATGACCATTTTTCCTTTGTTTTCTTTAATTTTGACTTTATTTTTCATTTTAACCCCTTTTTTCCTCTGTTTTTAAACCTTTCTCTTTTTTTTAGCTCTACTCACTTAAAATTACTTAAGAACATTATCTACACCTAGGTTACATATATTTACATTATTTACACTACTTACATATGTTAATTGTTTTTGGTTATGTGTATCCAAAAGTCCAAAATACCCCCTAAAATTCATTCATGTCTCTTGAGTTGCATGACTTTTCGCATCCAGAATTTTCCAAAGTCATTTATCTTGGCCACCAAACTTTTGAATTCTCTATAAAAATGAAAACAAGAGAAAATACAACAATATGTACATATAATGCATGGGACATGCAGAAAAAAATGCATCGTGACCTTCCTTAGGTGACAGATAGCTACCCTTGGCTTGCTCCTTTTAAGGGATGGGCATCTGTCATCACTTTCTATAAATAGTGCCTAAATTTTCTTGGTCTTTATGCCTTTAACCTCTCTTTTTGCAAGGAAACTTCTACTATGTATTTATTCTCTCTTTCCTTTTCCTTTTCTCTTTCTTTTCTTTTATTTTTGGGTTATTTTCCCTTGTAGTTGTTTATTTTCCTCCATTGCCTTGCACTTAGACCGTTTAGGAAAATCTTGTTACCATGACTACAGGACTTACAAAATTACACCGACTGTTAAATGACACAAAACATGAGAGGACCCCTTTTTGGGTCCCGTACTCTAGTCTGAGATTTTTGAGAAGAACATCTCTAGCTAGGAATATATTGCTTGTTGCTGCTCAATATTGGAACCCGAGTTTCCACATATTTAGATTTACTCACCAGGAGTTCTGTCCTTTGCAAGAAAAGTTCGATGCGATAGTCAATGCTAAGTTCGAGTTTAATACCCGGCCATGCCTGTCTGCTTCTATTTCTAGCTACCCTAGAGAGGTGGCTTATGCCTAGGGCATCCTCCTTTTCAAGTCCAGGGGTTTAGTAACTTATGGGAGGACATTCTTACTGAAGCCATTGATTGATGTATTGGCTAATTTCGATAAAATACCCACCTTCCATTTCAGCGTGATACTACTTTATTGTCTTGCTTGATGCCTATTGATGAATGCTGGTGATCCCATAATTGGAGATTATGATTTGTTTAGCATTATAGATGGCATATTTTAGGGCCACAACCTATTTCCCCCGATCCTGGTAGAGACCATCATTGGCTTGGATGCTGTTCACCATAGCTCTCCTTTTTTTCCTTATAGGTAGCCCCATACTTCTTCATGTACGTCCTTATTTTAAAGGTAGTACGCCCTTATGGGTTTTCATACTAGCTTTTCTTATTGAAAGACATGTCCTTTTGGATTTTCACATTTTTCTTTCCCTTATTTTTGCCTGAGATGAACCCAACTCACCCCAGCGGCTTTTTCTCTCTTATTTTTTAGGTACTGCTTTATGAGAAGCTAAAGTTGCTATCAGAGCCCTCTCTTCAAGCCAGAGCCATAGGCATTTATCTTATGAGATATGTCATACTTTGACATTTGCAATATGAGTTTCTGACAGTTCAGAATAGAGTCGACTTGCTAGGTAGTTTGATAGATAATGACATTATGTTTAGGTGCACATGGCTGCCTATCACTTTTGTAGTTCAAGATGGAGTATCTAGATGTGTCCCTCTTAGTGGATTGCATCGGGCCACCTTTTATGTCATTGACCATTGTACTCATCAGTTTAGGGATCAACAAGACATTGTCAAGTGTTTATTGGGCTTTCAAGGTGGAATTCTCACTACTCATTTCTTAAGATTATTATCGAAATATTTGGACCCCGGATTCTTATGAGGACCTCCATTCTTGAGATTGGTGCTTGCAACTTTAACACCTCTAACTCATACAAGCAGTGGGTCACTAGTTCAACCGTTAACAACAAACTTTCTCATCTTAGGCACTTGGACGGAGAGAGAGATATGATATAGATAGACTAGATCAAATACTATTATAGACTATATCTTTTTTGCTTTCATTGAACTTTTTAAATTTGAACATGTGAAAAGAATATGCTACTTTCAGTTACATTGATGGCATCATGAATATATGTATGACATTTCTTACTGATTTCAGTACACATGATCAACATTTGATATTACCCCAATAGCACGTACTATTTAATCTCAAATTGAAACTTTACAAGCATCATAATTCATGTCATCAATCAGCCCTCTTGGATTTTCTTGATTGATTATTTTCTCTCAGCCTCAATTTTTGCTCAGGATGCCTTTTTTCGATTTTCACCCTAACGAGGTGCCCAATTTTAGCAAGATCACCATTTTTCTAATTCTTGACCTGCAAGGTATTTGTTCTCTTCTTTTTATCTTTTTAGTCTTAGCCATGAAACCTTTTCAATTTGTTATATTCACATGTTCTCTGAACTCATTGCCATTATTGTCTGATAGAATAACAGCTCCCTTGGATAACAACTTCTTGAGCACAAAAGGTTCTTCCTATGTGGGCTTAAACTTGCCTCGAATATCTGGAATTCTCAGTCTCATCTATTTAAATACCAGATCTCCCTTTTTCAAAGGATGTTTTCTAACCTTCTTTTTGAATGAGCGAGTTAGGCTTTTTTAATAGACCTGATTGTGATAATATACCCTTATTCTATCCCTATCTAGTAGGTTAAGCTGTGATAGTCTCTGCCTAGCCCATTCTGCTTTCAGTATCTCAGCTTTCAAAACTACCCTTAGCAATTTATGCTTGACTTCTACTGGTAATACTTCCTTTGTCCCATAGACTAAAGAAAATAGAGTAGCTCCTATTAAAGTTCTAGCTGTGGTCTTGTAACCCCATAATGCGATGGTAGTTTATCAGTTCAATCTTTATAAATTCGAACCATCTTGGCCAAAATCTTTTTCACATTTTTATTAGCTGCCTCAACTGCTCTATTTGCTTGAGGTCTATAAGGAGAAGACTTGTGATGCTAAACTTCATACTTAATGATCATCTATCTAGTGTCACCGGAGAACTATAACCCATTATCAAACACTATATGATGTGGAAAACCATATTTGCATATCAGATTCTTCTCAATAAACTTAGCCATATTCCTTGCATCTATCTTCTTGAAAGATTTCGCTTTTACCCACTTGGTGAAGTAGTCAATGGGCACTATAATGAACTTGTGTCCATTTGAAGTAGGCAGATGGATCGTACCCATGATGTCTATGCCCCATATAGTGAATGACCATAGTGACATGAGATTGCATAACTCAGAAATGGGTAAATGCCTTAAGTCTGCATACTGTTGGCATAGTTGGCACTATTTAACATACTTGGAACAATTAGTGTTTATTGTGAGCCAAAAGAATCCTTGATGTATAATCTTCTTAGTTAAGGCTAAACCATTCATGTGGACTCCACATACCCCCGTATGCACTTCTTTTATGACCTTCCTTGCCTCATTTTCATCCAGATACCTCAATTGGATTCCATCAGGCTGTCTCTTATAGAGTACTCCTCCTATGGTGATGAGTGGGGTAGACAACTTGCAGATCATTCTTTGGTCCTTTTTAGTAGCTTTTTTAGGAAACACTGACCTTTCCAAATAATTTTGAATATCATAGAACCAAGGTTTTCCATCATCCACCTCGATATCCATAATTTATTCATCCTCAAAGCATGGCTTGTTAGAACTCAAAATTAGCACGGGCTTTATACTCACCCCTTTTGGATTATCCCACATTGATACGAAATTGGCAAAAGCATTTGCTAGTTGGTTCTCTTCTTTAAGCACATACCCAAAAGTATAAAGCTTGAATTAGATGCTTAAAGCTTTTAGACACTTAAGATAAGGCGATAATCATTTTACTTGATCAACCATTCGCCTTTCACTTGATAGACTATCAAGGATGAGTCTTAAAACACTTATGCAAATTTTGCTCCCACAGCTGACAAGGCTTCCAACCTAAAGATACAGGCTTCATTATTCGTGGCTTTATACCTCAGTTTCTCGACTAATGGCATTTTCTCTCCTTCTGGGTTGACCAAGATTGGACCTACTCTGGCTCATTTATTATTTATAGCCCTGTCAAAATACATTTGCTAATCCTGTACTGTTATAGTTGCGATGTTTTAATCAAGAAACTCATAGGTTACCTCCTTTTCTTTTAAAAGCTGATCAGCTAGGAACTCCGCTATTGCTCTCCCTTTAATAGTTTTCCTAGTGATGTATTATATGTCAAACTCTTGTAGGAGAATTAACCATCTTTCCATTTTCCTTAGAAGTGAAGGTGCTTCCTACAAATACCTAAGAGGGCTTTCTTTATCCACTATTTATATCCTATAGGAATGAAAATAGTGTCTCAATTTGTTTGATGCCCATATGACTGCTAGATAAATCTTTTCAACCTCTATATACTTCACCTCATAAGAGAGAAACTTCTTATTGAGGTACTACACTGCATACTCAATTCTGAAGTTGTCCTCTTGAGCCATCATTGCCCCTACCGAACTAGCCTCTATGACCAAATACAAAATCAAAGGTTTACCTGCCTGAAGCAATCTCAATACCAGTAGATGCAGCATATATTAATTCCCTAATGGTATCAAATTCTTTTTGACAATCTTCGTTCCAAACCACTGGTTGATATTTTCTGAGTAGCTTGAATATCGACTTGTAGATCAAAGTCAACTTAGCTATAAACCTGCTTATATACTAAATTCTCCCTAGGAACCCTCTAACTTCCTTTTCCTTATGGATTACTAGCATTTCCCTAATAGCTCTTACTTTATCAGGATCCATTTCTATATCTCTCTAGCTCACTATATGTCCTAAAAGCTTACCTGAGGTGACCCAAAAAATACACTTCTTTGAATTAAGGCAAAGGTTGTATTTTTCAATCCTCTGGAAGAATTTTTCTAGTGCCTCAAAATGACCTTCTCGAGTAACTAACTTGATCATCATATCATCCATGTATACCTCCACTTTCTTATGAAACAAGTCATTTAATATCTTATTTGCCATCCTTTGATAGGTAGAACCTGCATTCTTAAGCCTAAAAGGCATAACCTGATAGACATATATACCCCATGCAATTACGAAAGTTGTCTTAACTCGGTCTACTACCTTGTTTAGAATCTAATTATATCCTGCATACCCATCCACAAAACTGAACATGGCACAGGCGACTACCTTGTCAACCAGAACTTAGTAGTTTTTTTAGAATAAAAATAATTTTTTTAGAATATATGTTTACACTATTTGTTCCAAAAAATAGTTTCCATTATTATGCAGATTAAAAAAAAGTTAAGTATTAATTATAGTTAAATGGCAAAACATATTTTCTATTATACCATGCATTCATATTAGACAAATAATATTTTTTAATGCATATTAAATTTTTAATAATAAAACAAAAAATACATTTATAACTTAAACAAGTAACATGTTCTTTGTCGTGTTTTGTTTTTGGGTTTTGGCTCTATGCAGCTTAATAGGAATGATGCTGCCAATTGATTGAAGGGTCACTGATATATGTAAAATAAGAAAGTGAAGGTTTTTTGGAAAAATAGCAAAAAATCGGGTTCTTCTTTTTTCTCCGGTTCTTTTCGATTTTTCTCGATCTAATTTGGTTTTTTGCAGTCTAGTTTTCAATAATTAAACCAATACCGGATAGTTTTTCGGTTCAACTGATCGGTTCAGTTCGATTTTAATAACACTAGTCTGAAGCAATGTCAATTCCAATGCCGATTTCAAGTAATCAAACTTTAACTCTTGCACTAAAGCTGTCATGTACTTTGCCAGAATTAAAGATCTCTAATATTGACAGTCCCCGCCAGTTTTTATGGCTTCAAATTTTTAATTTTTTTAGTGCAATGCCATTTCAAATTTTTTAAAAAATATTATTTTAGGAAAATCCCAAAACAAACACATTTTCTCTCTGTTAGAATCTTTTTATATTTAAACAGCTCTCTTTCAAAGACTTAACAGTCCAAATTTTCCTTATCTTCTTTATGTACTTTTTATCTTTAAATACCAATGTTTTGAAACTTAAGTTGACTAGATTGGTTGAACTAGTTGAACCACAACTCGGTAAGTAAATTGGTTTGATCCAACATAAGAATTAGAACATTCAAAAACTCATTTTGGATTGAAAAAATTAGATTGGACTGAAATTCATTGAATTGGCTCAAAATCGGGTTCAATGTAAAAATTATGTTTTCCTCAACAATCGATGTCGATCTTCCTTTGTTGGCCACCGGTTAGCAACTCCGACCAAAAAATAATGCTGATGGAAAGAGAAAAGCAACTTCAAAGAAGAATGTTAGTGTTGTTAGAGAAGAAGAAGAAGAAGAAGAAGAAAAAGCAGCAGCAGCAGCAGCGAATGGAAAGAGAAAAGCAATGCCGGCGGTAGGTGGTCAACGGCAGAGATGAGGAAACAAATTAGGGCATAAGAAGAAAAAGATCTCGCTTGAAAATGCCGGTTGCTGGTGAAGAAACAGTAGTGGCATTCGGTGGTGTCGAAGAGAGAAGAACCCAATCGCAATTTCTAGAATGAAGGAGAATGTTGTGTTTTAGGCAGCTCTTGGAGTCCAAAAACAATGACATGTTTGAGAGGGGAGGGGTTGATTTATGCAAAATTTCGATTTAGTCCCTTCTCTCTAGGGTGTACGAAACCCGATCCGACCTGATGGACCCAAACAAACCGACCTGACTCAAACATTTGGGTGGGGTTATTCGAATTAGTAGAGTTAGTTCGGATTGAAGAATTGGTGATATTTCGGGTCAAGTCAAAACTCTTATAAACCCGACCCGATCGAATATATGTACAAAGTATTTTTTTTTCACTCTGCCCCCCTCGCTCTCTCTTTCTCTCTTCCCTTCCATCGATCTCTCTAGATCTCTCTCAACTCTCTCCTCTTCTACCGATCTGTCTCTCTTTCCCTCTCTCCTCCTATCAGTCTCTTTCCCTCTTTGCTTCCATCGATATCTCGCTCTTTGCTTTCATATCTCTTTCGATCTCTCTGTTTCGGTGTTTCCATCCCCCCTCTCGATCTTTGAAACTACTAGATCTGCTCTTAATTTTTGTTTTTGATTTCTAGGTAATTGGAGGAGATGAAGGAGATGAAGATAGGTATAAGAGAAAGAGAAAGGAGATAAATATGGCTTTTGACAGATTTAAAGGCAAATAGAAAAAAAATTGAAGTAGCTTTAGAATTAGATGCTGAAAATTGTAAAGATGTTAATGTTAAACAAGAAAAAAGCGTAACTTTTTGATTTCAAAGGTTAGGCCGTTTTCAATTGCTTATTCATTTCCTGCTTGGGCATCTTTCCATGGCTTTTTCTTTTTCTTTTTTTAATTTTTTATACAACTTATATCATTTAATAAAAAATATTTTTATTCTATTATATATTGAAAGCATGAGAATATACATAAGAAAAAGTAAATAATAAACAGAAACAAAGAAAGCAGGATATTCGTTTGGCTTTTTTTAGTTTGGTCTCTCACAGATCCCTTTCTTCTTATTCTTTATTTACTGTTTTTTTATTTTTAATTTTTTGATCTTTGTTTTCTAAGTTGTACAAATAAAAGACTTTTTTTTTTTTAATCTTGTCTTCTTGTGTTTGATTAGATTTGGAAAATTTTGGTAGATTTGAACTCTTGAAGTCTTGGTAGATTTGATCTTCATCTGTAGTTCCTTCTCTTTTCATTGTTTTCTTTATATATATATATATATAATTTTGGATTATTCGGGTTGGGACCCAAAAAAAAGTAGAGTTGATCGGGTAGGGATCCGAATATTATTTAGGCTCGGTTCGAATGTGAAAATATCCAATATTTTGGATCTCGATTCGGTTCGGGCCAACCAATGCGCACCCCTACTCCTCTATTACTTTAATTTTCTAATAGTTTTGGGGTTAATCTAATGGCCCAATTAATTCATTTTCCTCTTTGAGGACCCTTTTTAGCCAAACAAAATTAGGAATGCTCCCTTGATTTTATTTTAAATTTTTATTTAATTTAACTTGTCATTCTCATAACTTATATAAGCTTAATAATTTTTAAATAAATAATTTATTGGATGTTGTAAATAATCAGTTTACTTATTAGTTTGCATTCTCATTTTTTTTTTACTTGTGTTTTCTGTATTGTTGTTTTTCTCCCATTGTTATTTTTTACTAATCTTTCGGCATACCAACCAAACAAAAGGAAACACATATGCATCACCATGTTAAATGACATTATTTGAATGCTTGTTTTTTATATTATATGAACTTATTTAAACATTCACTATTTATATTTGGTATTTGATTTTTATATTTGCAAACTTTATTAGATTTAAAATTAATATTTTTATATTGATATTTGGTAATTAATAGGTTTTTAAATTTATTTTTACATACCATATTTTTAATTTTTTAAAAATAATTATATTTAAAAAAATAATAAAAATTCCGAATCGACCCGATCGAATCGGTTGACCCATGGCCCAGTTGGCAGGCTGAGTTGACATCCAGGCTGATTTTCAAAACATTGTTAAATACTAACAGGTTGGTTGGTAAAATATAAGATATCAATCGTTTGGTCAAATATAAAATAAAGGGTTAATTAAAAATAATATCCAAATTATAGGATGTTTTTTAATATCGAAATTAACATTTGAAATCTTATAATATTAGTCCCTAATTTCGACTCCACTTTCAGTTGAGGGACTCAATTAGAATAGTGACGGAATCCCTCAATTGAAAAGAAAATTAAAATTGAAAATTAATATTATAAGATTTCAAACGTTAATTCCAATATTGAAAATTACCCTATAATCTGCATCTTAATTTGTAATTAACCATAAAATAAAAACTCAAAATTAAAAACTCAATGCAGGACATGAAGAATAATTGAACATCTTATTACTGTTTGCACCTGGCAAAAGAATTTCTATTTGGACTAGAGTTCCCTTAATTAATCCTATAATTATTTTCAGTAGAATACAAATAAGATACTATTTGAATTTGCTTCTCGCCTATCAGGTTATAGACCAAGTGTTACAAACCATAACCTTTTGAGAACTTGGGAGACTTTCCTTTATTTTTGTTTAAATTAAAAAAAAAAAAGTCTCAATATGCAAAACTACTTGTTTGACTGAAATTGGTATACAGGACATGGAAAAATGATTTCAACAATACAGAATATGCCATAAACCTGTAAGTTTCAAAGAAATAGGAGAAATCTGAATGTGCCGCTTCACCATTGATGTACAGGACAGCCGATTTCAACAAAGCCTGGGCTGAATTATAAACCAAGAAAGGAAAATTATGTAATGCATTGGCTTTATGAATTTACATGGCAGCTGCTTTTCAACAACAGCCAGCAACCTACTAAGAATTTACATTTCTCACCCTCACCCCCTACACACCATACAATATAGGCAAGAAAAAATTGAAAACAATTGAAAAAATCGAAGACACAATCAAACCCCTCTACTTTCAATCTCTTATAGCTGTATTTCCTTCAGTAAACTAGTGAACTCGGCCGAAAAGGAAGGAGGCCAGATCCAATAGGTCAACTAAATCGATTAGCAGTATTGCATCCCATGTATGAGGAGCTGAAAATTGAACACTTCATCTACAGGGAATACTGCTAATTGTTTTTTTCTTTTTCCATTTTTTCTCTCTCCATTGGCTAGTGAGCCAAATCTTCACTCCCAAAACCAACACTTGACTTGTCAATCATGCGCACACTGTATTGTTCGTACACTCTCGCTCTATTCTCTGCCCACCATTGTTCTGCCTGCTTTTCGCTGAACCGCTTTCGACTGCATTTATCAAAGAAAATTAATAAAAAAATAAGATAAAATTTGCAGAGTCCATCAATGGAATATAAAGGAGAAATAAGGAGACCAACTAATTAGAAGAGGTCGATAGGACCAAAATTTCCTGAAGGAATCATCCTTCCAACATAACCTTCCAAATATTTTGGGCTGCTGAATCATGTTGAGTGAAACCAGCCCTACTGATTTTTTCAGAATGGAACATAAATTTCATTTCATTGAAAGTTGCTTTCGAATTAAGGCTGAAGATGGGTGTGCAAAGGCATTAACTAGATGGACATAGAGTTTTTTGATATGTTAATACTAACAACATAATCTAATCACTACAGAAGTTAAATCAGACTATCTAACCTTCTTAAAACTCACCTGAAGCGTACTCGCTTAAGATCCTTGGCACCTCCTGGCAGGGAGGTAAGAGTAATATATACTCCAGGCTCATCTTGCTCAACCCATTCAGCTTCATGGTTAGATTCACTATCTTTTGTTTTGTTTCCATTTCTAGCTGTTGCTTCCAAATTGCTTTGTTTGTTGTAACTTGCATTGCGGATGCTAGCAGTTGTGGAGCCATTTGACAGCAACTGGCTGTTCAATCCATTTGTGTCTTGCTCTTGGGATGCCATTTGAGCATTCACACAGTCGATAGAAGCATTAGAAATGTCATTCAAAGGAGTCAAGCCAAACGAAGTAAAGGATGGTGACTTTATGTTCCGTGCTGCTCCTACTGGTAACCTTTCAGCCATGTCTTTCAACTATTTAACATTAATAAAATCCATCAGAAAGCATTGATAGCAAATAGGCAACAAAAGCAACAATTATCCAACTATAAATCACATGAGCAATTTTAAATAGAAGGGTAAGAGAATTCTCAGCAAGGTCAAACTAAATTTGAGTGGGACTCATTGCAGATGAGGTGCCATCTAGACATAGAGAAAAGAGGGAGCAGAAATACTTGAGAAGTGAGGGTTTGATTTTGGCTCTTGGGAAATGGAGGTTTGGAAGAGAGAAAATTTGGTTGAGGCATGGTAGATGAGCTAAGGATGACTAGGGGGCAGAGCTGGAGAAAAAAACATGAAAAAATTATATATATATATATATATATGGCATGTATAGAAGTTACACTACTTGATTGCAAACCCCTTCTGGTTCTGGGGCAATTAAGGTAAATAGCTCTGATTCAATTTTAAACTTAGATGACTGTATTCTTCACTCTGACCTAAACATCGTGACCTTATGACGCAAGTTTCCATGTCATCTAGTTGATATGCACAAACACATATTCAAAGCATAAAAGTCAAACAAATGACATTTAAACTACATTAAAGAAAAATCAAAATTAGAAACCAAATGAAGCACTAGCCAACCACAGATATTCTATGCATTATCATTTTAATGAAATAAAAATGCATCTTACTTGGGCAGTCAGCGACTTGATCACTTCCTTAGCTGCCTTGCATTTAGCAGTCTCTTCTCCTGCAATTGCTATTGCTTCCTTCAGCTGTTTAGCTGTCCTTTCCAGCTCAACTTCCTGAAGCTGGTATTTGTGAGTCAGATTTTGCACCTGAGAGATCAACGAGAAATAATAAATAAACACAAAATCATTCAAGTTATATATTATGATTGAAGGAGCTCCATTATAACCAGGTGAAAGCTCAATGTCGTGCCATATACAAAACTTACAAATTAAATCCCAAACACAAAGAATTCAGCTAAAATATTTCATGGGTAAGAGCTCTAAACCTCAAACACTATATAAAGCATGCCATAACAACAATAATTAAAGTGTTTGAAATTAATGCATGGAATTTAATATTATGATCAAAGCCTACTTTGAAAAGGTCCTACTCTACTGTCTACTTTAGCAGCATACTCTAAATGATAGAGTCCACAAATTTCATTTCAGTTTTGCACACCATGCAAGCGCTAGAAGTCAGATACCTAAAAATCTATCCTACTACAGTGAACAATTACCCCACTGAGGAAAAATTAAGATGGCTACTTTCTAGCTTCCATCTTCCATAGTGTAATTCCATCTCAGATATTCTTGTGATATGGTGAGGATACAAATATTGGACGCAGCAACAAGAAGGCAGGCCATATTCAAGGTATCCAAGGCAAAGGATGTAGTGGAAAACGAAATGATGGCCAGCAATTAACCCACGGTGATGTATATATGCACAAGAAATTGAAATATAAAACTAAAATGGATGTGCATTTATGTTTTCATACCACAACTCATTAATTATTAATGTCATAACAATTAACAAATGAATTATATTGAAAATAAGTTCCATTGCCTTTGCCTCTATCCTTTCACAGAAAAATGATGGATCAAAGATGGCATTGGAAAGGGAAAAAATAGCAAACCAGACAATTTAAATAGCTCACTAAAAGGGAGAAAAAGTAACCTGTCCTCTCAACTTGATAACCTCTTGGCTGAGGCTATCATTTGTTCTTTTAGCATCATCTACAACGATTTTTGGTGAGGTCAGTCCACCCAAGGTTGGAGTTGGTGTAGTTGAGCGAGGCGGGCTAGGTCGCCTTGATATTGGCGATGTTGCTCGAGAAACAATTCGTGACCCAGGAACAGAAGCTGAGAAGAATTTTTTGGATGAACCAAACATGGGATTAAAAGATTTAGAGATATTGAGTGCTCCCCATTGAGAGCCTCCATTAGGAACAGGTGAAACTCGGCTACTGTTGAATTCCAGTTTCTTGTTCCTCTTAGATCGGGTTTCTGCTTGCTTAAAGGATTCCATTGATGAAAACCTAGCAAGTTGCGCACGGGATCTTGAGTCCAGCTTCTCATCTTTATCAATGAACTCAATAGATCCATGATTGATGCTACCTCTCCTACTTACAAAAGACAGAGAAGAAGCATCAGTTTCAATGGCTTTCCTCAGTTTATTGAAGCAATTATCACAGACACGATAAGGTTTGTTGGGGTTCGGGGCCATCGAAGCCTTAAGAGACTTTTTGCTGCTGCATGAGTGACAAAAAACTAATCCACAATTATAACAATTATGCCGTTTCCTCTTGAAATTGAACGGAAGGCGGCAACCAGAACACATTGACTGATCAACACCAGAAACCCACTTATGAAGGCAGATGGCAGCAGTAAAATTAGTGCCACAAGCAATACTTTTTACTTGTTTGTCTTTCAAGGTTTCTACCAATGATGGAAAATTTCTATCATCAGTATCACCATGCCCTAACCGTCCATTTGCTCCCTTTCCCCAGGTATAAACTTCAGTTTTTGAAGTTAAAACAGCCACATGATAAGCTCCACAAGCAATTTCCTCAACAAAACTCTTGGATAACTTTCCTTCAACACGAGTGGGGAGCTTTCCATCTGCTTGGGGATTCCCTAGCTGGCCATAAACTGGACTCCCCATTGTGTAGACATGGCCTGAAGTTGTAAGTGCAACTGTCAGACTATGTCCACATGCAACTTGGCAAAAATTGGGTTCAACAAGAGCAGCAACGCATGTAGGAACCAATTTTGCTTCCTTGTCACCATGCCCGAGTCTACCTTTATCACCATCTCCCCATGAGAACAGCTTCCCTGAAGAACAATTACTGGAACTTGAATTCCCAACCATGACTTCTACTACTGCAGCAGTATGCCAAACACCACAGGCTGCACGCACAGTGCGGAGACCTTTAAGGGATTCCACTTCCCTTGGTATTGAAACACTTTTCCGATCTCCATGGCCCAAAACACCAAACGTGCCATCACCAAAAGTAAACAATTGCCCAGCGGAGGTCACAACTGCTGTATGCCATGGTCCACAAGAAATAGACGAGACATGTATACCTTCCAATGGTCCATTAACTCTTTTTGGGACCCAATGGCTTACTTCATTTCCATGTCCAAGAAGACCAAAATTATAAGAGCCATCACCCCATGTGTACAAATCACCAGAGAGTGTAACAGCACAGGTATGGTACTCACCACATGCCACAAGTTCAATGTTTATATTACTAAGGGCATCAATAAGCTTTGGATGCAAAACATCACAATCCACACCATGCCCAAGCCTGCCTCCTGATTCCTCCCCCCAAGAGAAAATCTCTCCCTGTTTGGTTACTAAGGCTGCATGTCGTCCACCACATGCGATATTTTGGATATCAAGAACTACAGTAGATTCTAAGGCTTTAGGCAACAAGGAATCCATTTTTACACCAAATCCACTTCCTACTCTATGAGATCCACCTCCTAGCACACCATCCCCTGTCCCCTCTCCCCAAATGAATACATCTCCAAGGGCATCACCCTCATCATGACCAGAACCTTGGCTTGATGAGCTAACAGCACTGGATAGGCTTACTCTGAAGGCATCCATTGCCATTGCCTTCATATGACCATGTACATTATCCGAGCCACCAGATGACACAGAATGCACAGACGCACTAGCAGAATCTGGAGGGAAAAATCCCTTAGGGGGAACAGCATAAAGTATAACATCTGAAAATGCCTTCTCAAAACCATTTTTAGGGGGGCTTTCATATGGACTATGAAGACGAAGGTGATCTCCATCCTGAATTTAAGGCAAAGAAAAGCCGTTATAATTACAGTCATCAACCAATTTGGTGTAGGGAGATGCTGACATGGAATAGAATCATACCTTCTGCAAGCTTTCGTTGCTACCAAATGGAGAATTCAAAGGAGAACTTCTGCGAGTGTATGTCCTAGGGCTGTTCACTTCAGATGGAATTCCGTCACTTCTTGATTCTGTTCGCCATTTTCTATGATGGCTACGTGAAATTAATGCTTTTAAACCACTAAACCATACCTCGGCCTCATCTTTATCTTTGCAGATCTAAAAGAGAAAGAACAGATGACCAGGTTATAACAAACTCTGAATGACAACAGCTACAACAGTCATTCATATGACAAGCTTAGCAGGATAAATGACATAGTTGAAAACCAAGGCAACAACAAATGCATAAAGATGTAATAAATGCACAAACATATCTCACAAAAAAAGAAAAAGAAAAAACAAAACAAAACAAAAAAAGGTACAGAGGGTATTCCTACCAAATCCAGTGACCGATCATTGTAAATAAGAGAAAATGACTGGTATTCCTTCTCCGGTCGTGGATACCTTTGAAAGATTGGCTGGACAAATACGGCCATGTATGATCAGTACATATCAAACAATGAAGAAGAGAAGACATGTGCCACTAATTTCGTAATGTAACACATGAAACTCAGAACCATTCTATTATTAGAACATAAGTGGCCACACAAAAAACACATATAAATGGCAAGGGACAATTATTTCAATATGCTAGTGTTGCAGAACATAGAGGCATTTTTCTTTTAATACATAATGCTGACAGCCAACTGCTTAGATCCTAATGGAAGATGAATTATTTAGGCAAAAGCACATCCAATTAGGATTGGTTCCTTTTTCTAGATCAACTCACAAGACTAGCATGAAATAATGACCAAACATTAGTAAATAAAGAATTCTAGGTCATAAGAGCAGTCGATTTTCTTGTTTTTATTTGTAAAATGAGATTATGAATATGAATAAATACTTAAGCAACCCTTTTGGACTTTGGTTCATGATATGTAATCTTATCAGCTGATCATAATAGCAAGCTCTATGACAGCTAAGTTTCATATGATAATTCCAATTGGACTAAGAAATTTATTGGAATAATACATAAATTCTACCATAAACTATCACTATTTAATAGATTACCCCTTAAACCAATCGAATGTCGAATTACCCCATAACATGTTAAAAATGTCATATTACCTCTTATAGGACACGTGGCACTTCAAAAAAGGCATAGTGATGAGAGTAATCTGACGTTTTTTAACAAGTTTAAGGGAGGATAATCTGACCCTTTTAATAGTATAAGAGAGTATTACTTATAATTTAAACAAGTTTAGCGGGTTAATCTGACATTTGATAGTATAAAGGGCAATCTACTAAAAAGTGATAGTTTGGGTGGAAAATGATTAATAATGTGATATCAGCACCATAAAGGAGATTCATGGAAAGACAAAAGAAAAAGTAGACTTGAAAGAGACAGATATTAAAAGTTGGAGGAGAAAAATTTAATTGCAAGCATCAGAAACATAGCAGTAGTGCTGTTGATATTGTAAATAAATGAGTTGTTATAAACAAGTATGTTGCTCTCACTAAAACACACTTACAGTGCGCTGCCCAGATATGATTCTATATACATGGCTTAGTCTAAGATGCTTCTCCTCTTTCCCTGAGAACCATATCAAAACTGACTCATCCTGAAAAAAATAGAAAACACCACCACTTCTTATACAGAGAAGGTAATTAATAATAAGCTAATCAGCAAAAAGGTAAAATAATAAGCTAAAGTATATGCTGATGAGTTGATTTGTGATAGCTTTTTCTTTTGAGCTTTTGTAGGGTGCAGGAGGTGCTGTTCTCTTGAGGTTTCAGTTTGTATATACTTTATTCTTTGGCAATGAAAATTTATTAACCAGAAAAAAAATCAAAGCATTGAATATTATATAAATTAATTCCCGCTGGCACATCCCTGGTGCACACATTAAAACAGCAGAAATAAAACTGACAACAGATATGTACCCAGCACCTTGTAAGGGAAACTAACCGATGGGCCCAACCAAAAATAAAGACTCAACTTATTCTAATATATCACTGCATAGAGAAAAAATGTCTTCACAATATTTATCTCAATTAGAAAAACTTAGACGCAAATAAAAAAACTATTACTCAGACTAAAGCAGTGACAATACAGAAGTCATTAATATACACAGCTTGGACAAACTTACATTTGAAAGACGGAAAGGACAAAACTTGGGCTTTCCCCTTCTTCCATACTTGAGCAAGTAAGCTCCTTTCTTTAGAGCGGTGATGGCCTGTTGTAAAGATCATCCAAGAACCTAACTTCAGCATATTCAGCACACTTGCTTGTGGTGAATTAATTTAATAGCTTACAAGCTGAAATATTGCAGAATGAAACATTGCACTACAAAAATGTAAATGAATGTGCAGTTATAAGACCATGTTTAGGTAGCTAAGAACCTGTCAAATAAGGTAAACTAATTTTAAGGCAGAATTTAAGCAAAATTATCCGGCAAAGATTTCTTAACCCTTATAATATTAGAAACACCCAAAGCACATATAGACGGAGTGACTAATTTTGAGAAAAGTGCTAATGTGGCAACTCATCAGAAGAAATCATCCTATCCATTTTGTCTGCCATCTTGGTGACCAGAAAACCACCAGCAGACCACACTTTTCAGGATTCAAGTGATCTGGAATCTGAGTAGAAATAATGATGAAACATGTCCATAACTCCTGTCACAAGTGTTTAAATCAGGTTCCAATACAACAGATCCTGGTTCTTGGATACTAGAGAGAAAAGAAGGATACATATGTGAATGACTTACAGTCATTGTCATTTCTTACTTCCCGATAGCATATTTAGATATCTAAATCCTAAAATGGCACATTGTCCTGGCTCTAGAATGACATAAAATAGTTTAGTAAAGACTACATTCAAGAATAACAAGCATGCACAATGGGAAGACAAGACAGCATTCCATTCATTTATATTTTCTGTATTCATAAATTTGACACAAAGGCATAACCTTTAATAAAAAGCAGAAAAATTAGCCCACAGAAATATATGAATAGACCCAACTAAGATAACATTAAGGCTATATCATTTCTCCAGCAGCAGATGTGTAACACAAATATTTTCTAGTAAACAAGAGGCTCATCTTTTAAACAGTCCCCACAGCCAAGCATGAGGTGTACACTTTTGCTGTTATCATATGAACGTCTGTAAATAATGGAGTTACTTCCCAAAACCAATATACACCAATTATAAAATTAAATAAAACAACATAAAATGAGTCAAAACAAAAATATTTATGGGACTAATCCTTTTTCCTTCAACTGCCAAAAGTGAGAGTGATATATAACTTGATGGTCCAGTTTGCCCTCACTGACAATATAATTAAACAAAAAAAAAACACTTAAGAACCTAAATTTACCCACCAACGGAAAAAAATGGAGCAATCTCACATTTTACGTAGAAAATTGTATACTACAGAAAGAGATCATGAGATGAGACCAGAGCAGGGAGAAGTTTTTAACGTCCTTTCACGATAACTGATAATTGCCATTATCACAGTTGCATAATCCTTGCTCATTGTTCTACCTTCTCCTTTGTTACTGTGAAGAAAATTCTGGCAACACACAATAACTATTGTTAAAACTTTTCTTAAGACTTCTACTCCCCCATCCTCATTTGCAAAAAAAAAAATATATTTCTTCTCTTCCTAATTTTAGCACCTTTTTTCTAGTTGCCAACAATTTGCTCACCTTTGTATTGCATAGTGCATACAAATCGAAAGAAACATCTCTCTCCAGGTAGCAGCAGTATATTTTATGAACAACACTTGCTCCCTTCTATGCAGAGTCACTCTAATATCTCTTCTCTACTTCATACCCCGCTTCCATTGATCTAAGCTTTAACCCCATATATACTAATTATGTTCTCAGGTTTCTAATCTTTCACATTTTTCAAATAAGTATAAGCCCGAAAATTTTAACCCATATCATCTGAAAACAGACATCGTAGAGGATGGAAACTTATCTAACCATGACTGTGACAGCAAACCCCCTTTCCATAAAATTTCACAAAAAGAATGGAAGAAAGAAATCCAAATGCAATTTGAATCGTTTGCAGGTAGTATTTCATCTTCAAACATTCTATAATCATGAAAATTTGCCCCTTATGACAATGACCATCAATTTCAAAGCAAAGAACACTAATTCTAATATGTCCAGAATAATCCGCTAAATTTGCACGTCGATTCATCCAACAGGTAGAAATTACAAGTTACAAATTTCGAACTTCAAATTTCTCAACGCACAATTTTCCCAAAGTGTGTATTGAAAGACTATGGAGAAACCATTCAATAACTTTTTTTTTTTAAGTAAACCATTCAATAACTTAAATAACAGTAAAAGAATAATATTGCCCCAAAAAAATACCTGCTCTCTGTCCCTTTCAACTGGACCATTCCTACTAAGATCCGAGGCCATTCTATCCATCCGCGAAATTACCACCAAGATAATTCACTCACTATTTTCAAGAAACCAAAGCCCTTCCATCCATCAACAGGACATAAAACAACCTGAAACCCCTAACAAATCCACACTCTGAACTTCCAATTCAAAATTCTTCTACTGACACCAGCACAATTACAGCAAATAGAGAAAGCAGTGCCCAATCAATCGACTCAAACAGGTGTTGAACTGATCACCGAGCAATTAATCAATACCAAAACTCAACTTCCAGGGATTGAGGAGCTGCAAAATGTGTCATTTGGGTACAGAAAAAGTGCTGGAAAAATAATATGTATGATTTGATTAGCAGGTGTCAAGTACAGAAGAGAGAGAGAAAACGTTTAAGTCTGCGAGTCGAATGAGAGAGAGAAAGAGAGAACTAATCAGATTCTATTATAAAAAATACTAGTAATAAAGGTATAAAAATGGAGGTAAGGCAGCGTATGGCCGAGTAAGAGAAGTGAAATAGAAAAATAAAGAGAGAGAAAGATAAAAGGAAAAAAAAAAAAAAGGAAAGTGAAAGAAGAGAAGAAAAGGTGAAAAAGAAAAACAATGTTTTGGAGTCTCTTTGGTTACTTGTGAATTTGCTGTTTGCATTACTTGCTGTTTTTCTTAACTTTTCTGTTTGGTTGCTGAGAAAGTGGCGAAATAGGTGAAAAAGATTGGAGTCAATTTTCTTTCCTTTTCTTTTTCTTTTCTTTTTGATATATTATGAAATCTTTTTCCTAGATTTGTGCATTTAAGTAATTGAATTTTATTTTTTAAAAAATATTTAAGTGTTATTAAAAAAAATAAATATAAGTAGATAAAAAGTAAAAACACCTTCTAATATTTATTGGAATTTGAATTTTTTTAGTAAATTATATTGGCATTTTATTATGAATATCATCTTGGATTTTTAATTTTATCCTTCATTTTCCTCTTTTTGAATCAGATTTTTTTTTTATGTCGACAAAGATATTTTTTTATTCTGCTTCTTATATGAAATAATTCCTTCATATTTACATGGAAAAATATAATTTTTCTTCTTTTTATAAAAATCTTCCAATTACAAAATATCTAAAATTAGTGAGTAAAGAATTCTAGATCATAAGAAATAATAAAAAAAGAATCAAACGTCATCTTGGAAACAATCTAAAAGTAAAATGAGCTTAAAGATACTGAGTGCTTTTATATTCGAACTCATCCAAATAAATCTCCTTCTTCTTTTATAAAATAAATAAATAATAAAAATATATAAGAGGATTTAGTTATTTGCTTTCTTATTTTATTTAAATTCAATTTCATTTTGCTTTTTTATTAATTTTTTATCTATATTTTTTAATTTTTTGTATGTTTTTTCATTTTTTGTGTGTTTTTTTCATTTTTTTCAAATCTTTCAAATTGATTTAGATCTGAATTTTTAATTTTATTTGTTATTTTTTTATTCGTATTTGATTTTTTTATATTTTGGTTTCAATAAACTCAAATCTGAATTTTTTTTATTTTAGAATTAATTTTTGTTTTTATCTAGATTTCATTTGTGTTTTTATAACTTTAGTTCATTTTAACTAATGTTGAATGCAATTTAAATTTTTTATCATGAAAATTTGTCATTCATATTTAGAGGTCATTGTCTTCTTTTATAGAAGTTTTCATTCTTTTTAAAATAAATTTTTCTATAAACAGTATATAAATTGAGTTTTTCGCTGAAAATTAAATTATCCGATACATGTTACTATTGTTCACTGTTTTCATTGAAAAAATTCAGAGATATATTCTAGCAATTTTATTAATTTCGTACATCTTATATATTTTAAAATTTTATAAATTTACTTATCCTTTTCAGATGTATTTTTATATTATTAATGAAGATTTAATTTACATTCAAATAAAAAATTTATTTAAATTCAATATTTCACACTTAATTTGCTTTATGGATATGGATATTTAAGATAATATTCTGAATTTCAAAAAAATAAAAATAAAAGAAAGGATTTGGATTATTTTAAACAAAACGATTGTTTTGGCAATAAATATTAAGGATAAATTTTGCAATGTATTTTATTTAAATAATGGAGCTATTAAATTGAAAAAAAAAACATAATGATTTTTTTCCAGCCTAATCACATATTTTCCTAATGTCTTTTCAATTCAAGTCATTAGTCAAATTCACTTGATTTTTTTTTTGTTTTTCCTTTGATTTTATTGGCTACATTCCTTTTTATTTTAAAAGGACAAACACTACATGCATTGCCTTCAAATTCAACCATTAACTTTTATACAAACTCCACCCTTTTTTTTTTATCAATTAGTGACTCACAAGCAAAAGCCAAGAGCCTTCCCATTTCGATTCACAATTTTCCACCAAAATTATTTTAAAATCATTAAGTCTAAAATCTATTTATTATTTATTTGTATATAAAACATTTTGAAAATTCCTACTTGTAGTTTCTAGTTTCCTTTGATACCTTTAATCAAGTAATTTATGACTAACAAGCTAGCTAATAAGTATATTTATAAAATAAAATAACCACACAGTAACAGCCTCCCAAAAACATAACCGAGAATTAATTAACTTAAAACTCATTAATTGGAAATTATCGGTGGATGGGGTTGGTAGGGATAAGTTTATATCGGATCAATTAGGGGTGTGCAGAATCGAATCGAAACTGAAAATTGAACCGAACTAAATAAATTTTAGTCTATTTAATTCAATTATTTCGATTTATGGTTCGTTCGGTTTTGAACTAAAATAAAAAATCGATTTATTCGGTTCTGTTCGATTCTTGAAATTGAAAAATCGAAGGAACTGAACCGACCGAAATTTATATATATATATACCGAAATATATATATATATATATATATATATATATACTTTTTAGCATCAAAATTTTAGATTGCATAGTTGGATGAGTGGTGTGACTCACAACAGAAACCACAAAGGTCTCGAGTTTCTCAAGTTCAATTACCAGTAGGGTTATATTTTGCAGCTTTCTCATTTTTTTTACATTAATTTTTTTTTGTTTTTTCAAATTTTTTTTTACTTTAAAAGTTTTGTTTTACTATTTTTTTACTCTAAAAAAATCTAATTCACTAATTTTTTCTACTTTTATTTTTTTACTTTAATTTTTTTTATTTTCTCAATTTCTTTATTTTAATTTTTTTTACTTTAAAAGTTTTTTTTTAAATTAAAAAAATACGTTAGGATTTAGGCTAGAATTCAATTAAATTACTCAAAGGATGTCGTTGACAGAAAATAGACACAAGAAAACAAAATAAATTATTGAGTAGAAAAAAAGTAGTAAATTTATTTTCTTAAAAAAATCTTGAAAATAAAATTTTTAATATGAAAGTTTTGCATGATTACATTCTATTTCTATATTCATGACTTATAATTATATTAAAGTGCTCTTACTTGAGCCATGAGAAACGTGCTCGACTTCACAAAAAAATAATAATAAATGACGTGCTCTTCTTTTTTTCTGCCTAGTTTTTACTGTTTGTATACATTAATTAAAATTTATAACACTATCTTCACCATATCAGCATAAAATCATTATAAATAATTTATTGTATATACTCCAAAATCTAATTTTAAAGCTACAATTACAAAATAATCCATAAATAATATGAAAATTTTATATTATTTTCCTTTTAGTTATTTTAAATGATTTTATTTAGTTAAATATAAATTAATTTAATTTATGGATCCATATAGATTAAAAGTCCAATAAAAAAACCTATATTAACTCAGAATCGGTTGGACCGAACCGATCGAAAATATTTCGATTCATTCGGTTCTCAGTTCTATAAACTTTGATTTTAATTCGGTTCTCATACTTTTCAAACTTCAGTTCTCGGTTTGTTCAATTTGGTCCAAAACCGAACTGAACCGATCATTTACACACCGCTAGAATCAATAATAGATTGAATTATAAATGGTTCAAATTATACAAGAATCATGTCATATTAAGTTATAAACGAATTAAACTTTATAATATTTTTATCTTTTCGAAATAATTTCTTAAGAATAAAAAATTATGCATGTACATGTAGTCTATAAAAATAATTGCTTTTATATGCAAATTATATTAAAAAAAAAAGTTACCAAATCACAAATAATATAAAATAAATCATTAACAAATGACATAATAGATCGAAATAAATTACATCACTTTATAAATCAAATGTATTGGATCATAAAAGAATTATTCACAAATTAAATCAAATTTAAATCACATTTTTATGAGTGAATTAAATTGTATTCATGAATCGAATCAAAATTTATTACCTGTTTCTCGAAATTCTACTTAATTTTATATTTTTTTCAACCAAGTCAAATGTAATCTAATTCTAGTTTAGTCTTAATAAATTATAATCTTACCAAATTTTAGTCATGATAAATATTTTGATTTCAAAATATTAGTTTTAATTTTTTTATTTAGAAAAACCCGATATAATTATTTAATCTAGTATATTCCAAAATATAAAATATAAATATTTGTCATGCTAGTATTGGCTAAGAAAATAGAAAACCAATGTGAATTAAATTAGTTGACTCGGTTTAATTAGAGGTTATTTTCATCAATATTTATTGAATTTATATCATAATAACAAATCGATACAAAAAAAAATTATTTTACAAAATTATCTCAATTTTTAAAATATTACCACTAAAATATAAAAATATCAGGTAAAATCTTTCAAAATATTTCATGTAAATATTTTAAACTAACGTAACTTGCCATGTCAGTAGACTAGCACCGAATTCATGATTTTTTCGTTTTAGTGATAATATTTTTAAAATTTGAGTTATTTTGTGAGACAAAAATTTTTTTGGTGACCAAATTCTTATTAGAATATAAATTTAATGATAATTAATGAAATTAATCTGTTAATTAATTACTCTATTTTATTGATTTAATTATTTAACGTCAATTATATATCTCAATTTGTAGTAGAAGGGCACATCTCTAATATACCTAGAGTATAATCAAAGAAGCCTCAAATTAATTGGGTATATCACATGGAGTTAAATAGGTACACAAATCGAATTGGGAATTTGACAATTTGAGAGGAGCACAAGAAAAAGATATATTCTTTGATTTATAAACTTTAATTATTTTTTAAGAAAATAAATAAATAAAAAAGGAGCATGTGCAAAGTGGCTTGGAATTCACATACGTCCATAATGCCCCTAGCAAGAAGACCACTTTGTCTTTCCAACCCTCATTGATTAAGACCAACACCATTTGTGAGGTGCACTTTTAAAGAAAAAAGTATGAATACCCACTAATAAGAGAAATTTTCTGGTCCCGTTTTTTCTGCCTTCTATGGTCCTACCTCTCATATCTTCTACAGTGAAATGATGTGTTTTTGCTTCGCAAGCTACAAAAGCCCAACAATTACTGCCACCACCAAAAAAGCCGAAACCAAAACTTAGCCTCAAGCCCTAACCCACATCATGGCTTGTCATGACCCCAGTTGAGGGCAACCCTTCGTCTTTGAGTCCAATCTTACCCAACTTTTATAGGATTATCTATCCGTGTGAGGCCAATGTGGAAGGGACTACCCATTTCTCTTTGCGTGGTAAATTCAAATACTTTTTTTTTCCTTTTTCTTTTTTTGCTTTTTGATACTTCTTATTAATCGAATTCAACCGGATGACACAAAAAAAAAATGATGAATTCATATTTAATTTGGATAAAAAAATAGGCATGTTTCGACTGACAATTTAAATTTTTATTTTTTGATACAACAAAATATTCCTTTATAAAATCAACCTTTTTTTTTATTTTATCAAAAGATCCAATTTCTTTCATTTTTCTTTCTAAATCAAAATACAAATTAAAAAATTCACAGTACAAAAAAATTAAGCAAATCTTTTTCCTCCCTTTTTCTTTTTGAATCAAAATATAAATTGAATTAATAATGATAAAAAAAACACTTGGAGTTTAACAAATTCATTTAAAAAATCGCTCAAGAAAAAATGATAAGAAAGAATGGCAAAGAAGAGAGGAAAAAATCGCAGAAACAAAGAAGAAAAAGAATTTGAAATTTTCTCCATCCAATTTGGTATGCCAAGATATATACCTTTTGGTATACAAAATTTTAAATTTAATTTTATACACTTCAATATGATACCTTTGTATACCAAGGTATCATCATCAGTATATCGAACTAAATTGTTGAAATTCCCTCCTTCTAATTCGGTATATCAAGAAATATCTTTTGGTATATAAAATTTTAGATCTAATTTTATATACTTTAGTTTGGTATACCAATATATACCAAAATAAGCCAACTAATATACCGAACTTAATTATTGAAATTCCCTTATTCTAATTTGTAAGACCAAAGTATACTTGTATATACTTTAGGCTTAATATGTAATTAGCTACCTGAACTTGCAATGTTTTGCCATCCCGCCCCCTAAAGTTATAAGTTTTCCAATTTGACACTTATAGTTGTCAAATTTAAACAAAATTAATGCCTTTTCTGACCATTGTAACCGCGTGCAATTCATGCGCTTAACATGGCATGCGCATCATTTTGGGCAAATAAAGATCCGATACGTAGCACTTAAAATACCCATTGTAATTTCGGTAGAGTTTTGACAATATTTCTCTCTCTCTCTCTCTCTTCGATCTGTAACTCCCCTCTCTCTCTCTTTCCGTTGTCTCTCTCTTTCTTTGTTCTCTTTTTTGTGTTGTCTTCTTTCTCTATCAAAGCACGATCATCAACATAGTTTCCCACATCTCCACAAGATCTTGAGGCCGAAGTTCAGGATGGTTTTTTCGATTTCAGTAAATTAAGGAAGTCACCATTACAAGGTAATTTTGACATTTTTATCTATAAATGAAATGGTATTCTTGTTATTTGTGGAACAGTGTTAGGGTTTTCATGTAAATCCCTAGTTGCAACTTTGTTGACAATAACTTTTTTTTTTTTTTTGCTTTTGCTTAGTTTACTAAAATCTCAAATGGGAAGAATAGTTGTAAATTTATTTTTTCACCAAGGGGTACAACTCATCCATGACCTACTAATGAGGTATGTACACGAAAAAACTCACTCAGAAGATATGTGTATAGACATAGACAAGATGCATGTTATAAAATTCCATAATTAGGCAAAAACAATAGGATATACTAATATGTTTGCATATGTTGTACTGTGAACAAAAGTGGGCTTTTTCATATTGTTAAAGCTGACAATGATGTATTAGATCTAACAAGTAAATTAAAGAATGGTGATAGGGTGGATGTTCACTTTGTACATACAGTGGACACCCTATTATTATTTGAAGAAAATGAATGTAAGGGGAGTAATTCTATTGGTGGGGACCTTATAAGTGAAAATTTTAGTGTTTTTGGTGGACAAAGAGTTAGGGCAACAAAAATAACAAGGGGTAGTTGTGGAATTAATACAGGCAAGGCTAGTAAGGGCAACAAAAACAACAAGGCTAGTTGTGGCGATTACAACAGTTGTTGCAAGAAGATTATTCTGTTTATGCTGGTAAAACAATTTGTGCAAAAGCTAAGTTAATGGTGATTGAGGAGTTTATGGGAGACTATAAAATTGAATTCTCTAGGTTGTATGACTATGCAAATATGATAAGGTCAACTAATCCAAAATCAAGTGTGATGATAACGACTTCAAAGCAAACTATACTTGGGAAGGAGGTCTTTATGGGTATTTATATGTGTTTAGAAACTCTTAAAATAGGTTAGTTGAATAGGTTTAAGCCAATAATTAAATTAGATGGGACATTTCTTAAGGGTATTACAAAAGGGGCAATGCTTACATGTGTATCAAAAGATGGCAACCACTAAATGTTCCATGTTGCTTGGGCTGTAGTGGACAAGGAATCAAAGAAAACATGGAGCTAGTTCATTAAATGCTTGATGACCGACGTATAGCTCAATGACAAGGCTGGAAGTAGATTAGTGGTTATGAGTGATATGAAGAAGGTATGTTCATTAATTTTCCATATGACATTTTATATCAAATGTTTAAAGTAAGCATATTTATAACTTCCAAATGTTGTTGCTGAATTTGTAGAGACTTATACTAGATGTTGTTGTGTAATGGTCTCAACACCGGATCAGCCGTGAACAGTACTTCCCGATGGTGAATAGTGCTTTTCGGGCTCGAAAGGACACTCGAAAGTCAAAAATATTTTATTGAACCATCGAAAAGTATTGGTCATGGTGAGTTCGTTGTTGAAATTTGAAGTGAAATTGAGGCCAAATAGGCTTTCAAAGGTCAAAAATACGAAAAAGTTAGCGAGTCAATTTTCCTAATAAGAAAGGTTACTTAATTTTGCGTAAATAATTAAAAATAGTAAACGAACTCCGAATATTGTCAGATTTTGCATGTCTACATTAATTTTTGTGTAGAATATTTTAGTGATGAGAATGGAATTTTTCGGTGATACCGGCAGTTATCGAATCGGACCGATAAGTTTGAATCGGATCGATAACGAACTCCGATTGAGTCAAAAATTTGCGTGCTAGCTATTTTTGATGTGATAAGAGTGATTAAATTATTTTTAGAGTGATTTGATGGCTGGAAGATAGAGAATTTTAATTGGACCTTTTAAGTTAAATGGGCAAAACCCATCATTTTTGCCCAATTTTTGGCCCATTAGGGAGGTTTATAAGAGCCAGAATTCTGGAAAAAAGTTCAGAAATTAGCTCATCTTCCTCCTTCCTATCCTTTGTCCGAATACACCTTTCATTTCTTCTCTCTCTCTCTTTTGATTCTTAACCACTCAAAATCTCTCCTAAATTTCAACTTAGGAGTTATAGTTCCATCCCTCTAGATCACTAATATAGCTTCACTTGATTGATTTGGGCAAGAAAAGTGAAGAAATCAAAGGAAGAAAGAAAAAGGGGTAAGTTGGAACTTGTGAATCTTAGTGTTTTAATTTGATTCCTTAGTGATTTTTCATAGATTTTTGGGTGTAGATTATGATTATGAGGTTGGTTTTTGCATTTGAGAACAAAAAAATGAAGAAAACTAATCTTGAATGGGCTGCCTATGTAGTTGGTGAAGAAAGAGGGAGTTTTTCAAAGGAAAAAGGCAAGGAAAAGGAAGCCTAGACTCCCTAATTCAAGAAAAAATTGTAAGTAACTAATTAATCTTTACATTTTCTAAGTTTATGAATTTTTCTTAATTATGTAATTAGGGCAAAAATAATTAAAGTTGTTAATTAATGCACTAATGTTAGGGTAAATGAAATTAATCATGAAAGAAGATAAAATAAAGACTTTAATGTGAGAAATACAATTTTTAGGAAGGTGAATTAGGGTTGGCCAAATTTAATAATTAGGGTATATAGTGAGAAAATTGCATAAAAATAATAATTGTTAGCTTAAATTAATAGTAGACTTGATAATTAATGTGTATGAATTTTTAAAGAATATTTGAAGATCAATTGGTAATTTTTTTTTATTATGTATATTATATCTACATAAGGAAAGTTGTGATTTATAGTGAATTAAGTGATTATTTTGATGAAAAATGATAATAAATAATAAATAATGCATAAATAAATTTTAGTAGCATTTATGGAAATTATTAGAATTTTATTTGAAATTTTAATGTATTATGTGTAATGAAAATAATTGGGTTACTAATGAATAATTGCATGAAAACATTGAAAAAGGTGAATTTATATGAATATAAATGATAGTCAATGAAAAGGAATAAAAAGTCAATTGATGAATGTTTCGAAAATTAAAAGAATTAATAAAGTAATTATTCTGTGCCCTTAGGATTAGTCTGACAGTAAAAACTAGTTCTAGATATAATTGGCTAACCATAGGAACACTCTTTACCGCGGTACAAGTCATGGCGACTTGCTTAGCTATGGGTAGGATTATTGATCTCCATAGCTTCAGTGTAAAGTGAAAGTGAAAAGTGCAATGTTTTGAGAATGATTCATTGGGAATCATTTCTCTTTTTAGTGGGACCCATGGGGTCCATGTTCCGTGTATTCGGTTCGAGATTTTCTGCCGGGTCTGTACTAGGGGCATAATGGTAATAAAATGAAAAAGAAATGAAAAGAAAATAAAAAGTAAGAAAAGAAAGTAAAAAATGATCAAAATGAAAGAAAAAGAAAGTTTAGGGATAAAACGGTAATTTTTTTAAAGGTGTAAAAAGTTGATAAATTAAATAAGAATTGATTAAATAAGGATAAAACAGTCCGATAATAGTTAAATTATTTAAAAAGTGAATTTTATTAACTATAAGGACTAAAATGTAATTTTTCTTATAAATGACAAATTAAGTGTAAAGAGATGTAAATTGCCTTAATTATTAGTATGAAAATCATTATTGAACCTATAGTGGAAAAATTGTAATTATGTGATTAAAATGGTAAATCTTATAAGAAATATTAAGTCAATGTTATGAATGCAATAATGAATGATTTTGTGCTCATGCTTATCCGTATAGGTTATCATTTAAGATTAATAATGAAAATGTTAGAAAATGTATCGATTATTAGTCACCACTGAGCATGTTGAGTGCTCAGCGTGTAGTTTTACTGCGTGCAAGTAATCAGGAGGAGGAACAAAAATTCAGATTGCAAGATTTCTTTTAGGATGCTCTAGTTCATAAATTTTGGCATGTATATATGTGTACAACTTTACTTTTGGTTATGTAATGTAAAAGTTATTTTTAGTTAAGTAGTGTTTGGATTGTGAATTAATGGAATGGATGGAAATGAATGTTATTATTATTGTTATTGCTATGGATTGTTGTGCCTCTGAGAGGCTGTGTGATTTATTGCTTTTTAGGGGGCTAGCACTATGTACAGCCGTTATATTGTAAAATTTTTATTAAATGCATAGTAAATTGGACAGTTATAAGTCATCGGAAAAATGATAGCTATTGGTTAAGTAAATGTTAATAAGTTTTTAAATATAGAGGTTAAGTTGAAAAAAAAAATTTCGATCTTCGGTATGCCGGTACAGTATTAGGAGGGATAAGGGTGTTACATTTTGTGGTATCAGAGCAAGGTTTAGACGGTTCTAAGATCGGAGTGGGTGTGATGTTTGATTTAAATCAATTATATACATGCCTATTATTATTTTGAGAAGTTATTTTGAAATTAATGAATTCTTGCTCATTTCTGTTTTATTGTGAAAAGATTTCTGGTAAGCCGAGTCGTGAGGTAGGAGATAACAGGAGTGAGGCCTCAAGCAATATGGGACAATAGGAGGTCCCACAGCAGCAAACACCCCACCAATAGCGCTTCCTCCACCTCTTCCTCCTCAATTGGATTTTCTCAATCTGATGTCTGATTACATCCAACAGCGACTTCAGGCTGCACAGGCTTTGGCATCGCCACCAGTGATTCGGGTTTAGAAGCTTGCTCCGCCTAGAAGAAGACCTATATTAGAGCAGTTGTAAAGATTGGGAGCAGAGGATTTTACTGGTGAGGACCCTTTGATGCCAGCAGCTACAGAGGCTTGGCTTTTTAAAATAAAGAGACTGTTTGAAATCACTCATAGTTCCGAAGAAGAGAAGCTTGAGGGTATTATTGCCTTGCTTTAGGGTCCAGCTTTCATCTGGTGGGATTCAGTCCGGAGACACACACTTGTAGGTTGTTTAAATTGGAAGTTTTTCATTAATCAGTTTGAGAAGAAATATGTTGGGTCTGAATACAAGCTTGCTATGCAAGATGCTTTCTGGAGGTTGAGGCAAGGAAATCGCACAATGGCTGAGTATGATAGAGAATTTGAGCGCTTATTTAGATGAGGGTATAGCCACAGAAGAGAGATTATGTCAGCATTTCGAGAAGGGATTATGTACCGAGTTGAGGCAGATCTTAGGGGCCCAGAGATACCTAGATCTGAGGGCCATGATTGATGCAGCTCTCAAGCTAGAAACTACTCAGGCTGAGCAAGCAGAGCTGCAATCCTGATTCCAGCGGAAAAGAAAGCAAGGACAGAGTAGTGGGAGGTCAGGACAGGGTAAGAAGCAAAAGGGTCAGCAGGCACCTCAGGGCCATCCACAAGCAGGCAGAGGATAGGGTAGTGCCTCCCGTGGCAAGCCTATTGCCACCATGCATTTAGTACACCCCGAGGTAGAGAGAATGTATCAGTAGTACAGCGTGAGCACTGTGGCAGGACACACCCTTAGGAGTGCATATTTCTGACAGAAGCCTGTTTTAAGTGTGGGTCCAGATAGCACCAGATTAAAGATTGTTCGATGATTCAGACTGCTTCAGTAGCTTCACCAATTTCTGGTACTGGATCTTCTGCACCTTGGGCTTGGTAGGGAAGCAGCCCCTAATCCGTCAACCTTCAAACCGGTTGGCCAGTCGTCTCAGGGACAGAGGCGGTTGGGGGGACAGACATATACTGTGAGAGCTAGTGAAGAGGAGGATGCTCCTGATGTGATTGTGGGTAAGTTCATTCTGTTATCTGATTCAGTATATGCATTGATAGATCTAGGCTCCACACATTCTTATATTAGCACAGAACTAGCAGGGGATAAAGGGATGAAAGAGGCCTACTTGGACCAGGACATCTTGGTGAGTAATCCTCTGGGACGGTGTGGTAGTGAATAAGGTATATAGACAGTGTCCTATCGGTGTCCAGGGACATGTATTCCTGGAAAATCTTATCGAATTGCCCTTTTGCGAGTTTGATTTGATTCTTGGGATGGATTGGTTATCCGCCCACCAAGCGACTATCGACTGCAAGAAAAAGAGGGTTACCCTACAACTTCAGAGTGGTGATGACATTACCGTTGTAGGTGTAAGATCTGACTTTCTATTTGATGTGATATCAGCTACTATAGCAAAAAGGTTGATTAGAAAAGGTTGTGAAGCATTTATGTGTTATGCAGTAGAGGCAAAGAAAGACAGCTTAAAGGTGTCAGATGTGCCTATAGTTAGGGAGTTCCAGGATGTGTTCCCAGATGAACTTCCAGGCTTACCACCTGCTAGAGAGGTGGAATTCTCCATTGAGGTCACTCTTGGCACTGCTCCTATCTCTATTGCTCCGTACAGAATGGCACCTGTAGAATTGAAAGAATTAAAAGTCCAGCTTCAGGAGTTACTCGATAAGGGGTTTATTAGACCCAATACTTCTCCGTGGGGAGCACCTGTCCTATTTGTAAAGAAAAAGGTGTTAGTGTAAGCCCTAGCCCCAATGCATTGTAACGAAACACTTGAAATTAATAAAATGAGGCATTAGTTTTATCTTTTGTATTCCTGTGCATATCAATTGATAAAACTATCCAAGAATGTCGTTTCGGTTTAAGTTATCATGTGTGAGGCACATGGTTGTAAGACCTTAAAACAAATGAGACTTCATTCTAAATATCCCTAGTCAGTCATTATTATGGGAATAACAATGAATTAAGACTAGTATGCTCTCTCTGATATTATGAGTTCTGTCTTACGTATCATTAGGACAAGAGTGTCAATCAGAGATCATAGATACATGTTAAAGAACATGGTATCTGGATACGATCCGCTCATGAGAACACTACATGGTACAAGTCATAAGTGTTTCTAATATGCAAGTTTTGTATCGGAGTTCTTAGACCTGAAATCTCTATGAAACTCTTTATGAATTACTGTGTACTTTGACATACACCTAACGTACTCGTAACAGAGTGACAAGTACGGGTATGATTGGGTATGCATTAATTCATGTTAGAGAGCATGAGAGAAGTGAAGGGATTACCCCTCTCAATAAGAGAGAAAATATCATCGGCCACTTGATCAGTGAACTGAGAAGTGTATGGCCATACCGAGATGAAATAATGAGTGATCATTATTTATCTGAGAGTTCAGTGTTACTGGAATATCAAGAAAGGAATTAATAAATATAAGGATGACTAGTTCCATGCCTTATATTAATTCTGATATTTATGGGTAAGGGACTATGCAAAATTGCATTAGGTCACTAAATGCCATATGTATTTTCATTTAATTTGGATTGCTATAATATCTTGCTAGAGAATATATATAGCCTTTGAATTAATTTATTAATTCATTGCCAATATTAAATGGACCTATAGGATCGCACACAAAGCATTGGGCTTAAAATACTTAAATTAAGTATTGGGCATTAATTTGGGCTTTTAATTAAAGTCAAATTAATGTATGTAATGGGTTATAAAATTGCTATTGGGCTTTGGTCCATGAGAGAGAGAAATTCAGCCCATAAGGTTTAATTTCAATTAATTAAATGTCAAGTATTAATTTAATTAATTGAGTATTAAAGCCTAAAGACATATTTATCTAATTAAATCATCTAAATATAATTTGATGTGGCCGAAATTCCTAAGAGAAATCACAAGGAATTTCGGCACATGTATAGTTTTTATTTAAGTGATTTATTAGATTTAAATGTCTTATCTTTTATCCTAAATTAAGTGATATAATTTGATTAAATGACTTTTGATTTTATCTTGGATAAATTGAAAGAGTTTTTATCAATGAATATTACTTATTTTAATTAAGTGATAAATGCAAATATTAATTATCTTTAGCTAATATTAATTATCTTAAGATAGTATATTTGAGATCCATCACTTAAAGGAAAGAGAAGATATATAATTATAATGGGAAAAACGTGAAACCCTAGGGCTTTCATTCTAGGTTTTGCGTGAACTCTTCCTCTCTCTCTCAAGTTTTCTTTTAGCCAATTTTACACAAGGAGAAAGGATTGTTCCTCATTCTCTTGTGTTATTGGATAGAAATAGCAATCTAAAGAAGTACAAAATCAAATTTTGTAGCTTCAAACTATAACCATTACACAATACCGAAAAAGAGAGATAGCAATCTCGATTTTAAGCCGTCGGTGCAAGTGTGTGTGTGAGAATAGAGGGAGTGGCGCAAAAGGCTGTTCCTTGGCATTGGTGATCGAGAACTAAGGCGGATAGAGTCATCTTAGTTGCTGGCCATCACCAAATTCAATTTTCAAAAGCATCATAAGTTGTAAGTTCTACAACCCTAAAATTGCATGTTTCGATTCTAGCTTTGGATATGTATGGTATGTAAGATTAAAAAATTTTTGTTTTCCGCTGTGCCATCATGAGATTCATACCATGTCATATTCCATCAAAAGGATGGGACCCTTCGACTGTGCATAGATTACAGATAGTTGAATAAAGCTATGGTCAAGAACGAGTATCCCCTTTCTGGCATCGAAGACCTGTTTGATCAGCTTAAAGGAGCGGGTGTCTTCTCCAAGATAGATTTGAGATCAGGCTACTATCAAATGGGGGTAAAAGAAGCTGATGTACCTAAGACTGCTTTTCATAATAGGTATGGCCATTATGAGTTTTTGGTCATGCCATTTGGGCTTACAAATGCACCAGCAGCTTTCATGGACCTGATGAACAAAGTTTTTCACCCCTACTTGGATCAATTTGTGGTGGTCTGCATTGATAACATACTGGTGTATTCCAAGACACTGGAGGATCATGATAGACATCTAAGGATTGTATTGCAGATCTTGAGAGAAAAGCAGCTGTATGTCAAGTTTAGTAAATGTGACTTTTGGTTAAACGAAGTATCCTTTTTGGGACATGTTATTTCTGCAGAGGGCATTAAAGTAAATTCTTCAAAGATTGAAGCAATCCTTCAGTGGAAGCCACCCAAGAATGTAACCGAAGTGCGAAGTTTTCTGGGTTTAGCTGGATACTATAGGAGATTTATCAAGGGCTTCTCCACCATTGCAGTTCCTATGACACGACTACTACAGAAAAATGTCAAATTTGTGTGGACTGACAAGTGCCAAGAGTGTTTTGAGAAGTTAAAGACGATGTTGACAGAAGCTCCTATACTTACTCAACCTGAGTCAGGCAAGGACTTCGTGATCTATAGTGATGCTTCCAGGAATGGTTTAGGCTGCGTTCTGATGCAGGAGGGCAAGGTAATAGCTTATGCTTCCCGGCAACTCAAAACTCATGAGAAAAACTATCCCACTCATGATTTAGAGTTAGCAGCCATTATTTTTGCATTAAAGATTTGGAGGCATTACTTATATGGAGAAATATGCTACATTTACTCAGATCACAAGAGTTTAAAGTATTTGCTTACATAGAAAGAACTTAATCTTAGACAGAGACGCTGGTTGGAGTTGATCAAAGACTATGATTGCTACATCGACTACCATCCAGGAAAAGCAAATGTAGTGGCTGATGCGCTCAGCAGAAAATTTATGTCAAGTAATGTTAATGTTTTGAAATGAACTTGTGCAAGGCATTGATAAGTGTAAATGATTAATAGTGATCTTTGCAGCTCTTTGGGCAATGAATACCAGCCTAAGTTTAGCGTTAGATGGAGCTATAGTAGCTGAATTCCAAGTCAAACCGGATTTTGTACATCAAGTGAAAGCGGCTCAGAAAGAAGATAATAGTCTAAAGGCTATTGTGGATAAGATGCAGCATAACAGTGCAAATGACTACTCATTGTCAAATGATGGAACCTCTATTTCAAAGGAAGACTTTGTAACGGCCTCAACACTGGGTCAGCCGTGAATAGTACTTTCCGGCAGTGAATAGTATTTTTCGGGCCTGAAAGGACACCCGAAAGTCGAAAATATTTTATTGGACTATTTGAAAGGATTAGTCATGGTGAGTCTATGGTTGAAATTTGAAGTGAATTCGAGTTCAAATAGGCCTCCGAAAGTCAAAAATACGAAAAAGGTAGCGAGTCAATTTTCCCGGTAGAGAATGGAACTTGATTTTACTAAAATAATTAAAAATAGCAAAAGATCTCCGAATATTGCCAGATTTTGCGTGCCTACATGAATTTTCATGTAGAATATTTTGGTGATGAGAATAGAATTTTCGGTGACACCGGCAGTTGTTGAATCGGACTGATAAGTTTGAATCGGATCGATAAGTTTGAATCGGACCGATAACGGACTCCGATTGAGCCGAAAATTTACGTCCTACCTATTTTTGATGTTTTAAGAATGATGGAATTAAAATTGAAGTGATTTGAAGTGAGGAAGAGAGAAAAATTTAATTGGGCTTTAGAGAGGCCTAAATGGGCCTTAAGAACAAAATGGGTTAAGCCCATTAATTTGGCCCCATTTTTGGCCCATAAAGAAGGTATAAATAGAGCCAAATATCTGGAGAATTTATCCAGAAAACTCCAGCATGGTCTCCTCCTTAGGTGGCCGAACCACCTCTTCTCCTCCTCTCCCTAGGATTTCTTCTTCTTCTACCCCAAATCTCTCTTAAACCTCAACATAAGAAATGAAGTTCCAGCTCTCTAGATCACCCTAGTGATCTTAAGCAAGAGATTTGAGCAAGGGAAGGCAAGAAATCAAGTGAAGAGAGAAAAAGAGGTAAGGTGGAACTTGAAAATCCAAGTAGTTTTAATTGAGTTTTTGGTGTGTTCTTATAGTGTTTGAGGTGTTTAAGCTAATTATAAGATTAGATTTTTCATTTGAGGACAAAAAATTGTTGTTAGGAAGGCTTGAAATTTCGGCCAAGGAAATATTTGTGAAGGGATGGAGTTTTTCTTGGTGTCAAGTGAAGAAATGTGAAGTTTAAGGAAGCTAAAGCATGGAAAAAAGGTAAGTGACTACCAAATCCTTTGATTTTCCTATTAATATGAATTTTCCTTAATTATGTAATTAAGGTAAAAATATGAAAAATTGTTAATTAATGCAATTATGTTAGGATAAATGAAATTCACCATGAGAGGAAATGAGATGAAGGTATTAATGGAAGAAAGAAAATTTTTAAGGTATAAAATGGTTGATGGCCGAATTACTAGGTTAAGAAAATGATGAGAAAAATGCATGAAATTAATGTATGTTAGCTTAAAATAATAATAGACTTGATAATTGATGTCTATTAATTTTTAGAGAATATTTGAAATTTATTTGAGAATTTTTAAGATTTTATATAGTGTATGTATAGAATGAAAATTGTGATTTATTATGAATTAAATGATTAATTTGATGAAAAATGACAATAACCAATAAATAATGCATAAATAAATTTTGTTGGAATTTATTGAATTTATTGAAATTTTATTGGAATTTTTATATGAATATGTACAATGAAAATAATTGAAGTTTTAATGTATAATTGTATAAAAAAGACAAAAATAAGGAATTAATGTAAAATTTAATTAATGTCAATGACTAGAAATAAAAAGTCAACCGATGAATTTTTCGAAATAATTAGTGGGTCATGAAAATAATAAGAATTAGGAATTATTGATAAATAATTCATAAATAATCGAAAATGATGAAAATAAATTAATACGTAAATAAAAGAAAGATAAAATGAGTTTTGAATAGAAAAAGGATTTAAATGAAAGAAAATAAAAGTTTTAGGGGCAAAATGGTAATTTTGCCAAAATAAGTAATTAACGCATAAAAATAAGTAAGAAATACTTAATAAGGGTAAAATAGTAATTTCGGAGGCATAATAGTTTCGAAAGATAGAATGTCTGTGGTTTAAGGACTAAAATATAATTTTATCCGAAAATGGTAAAAATAAAGAATAAAAGATGAATAATAGAGGAAATTATATAATAAAAATGAAAATAAATAATTATAATGGCAAAATTATAATTATGCATTTGAAATGAATAAATCGATAGAAAAAGTCAAATTATGCTTGTCCGAGGCATAAGATAATAGTTGATATACTTAAAGTTCCTAAATGCCTAAAAGTAGAAAAATAAAGACGTGACTAATTTATCAAAATAAATTAGTCGACAAAAAGTATTAAAAGAATTAATGATTATAAAAATGTTTCGTCGACGAAATACAGTTGGCATACCGAATGAGTAAAAAGTCTGAACAATAAAAGAAAAAGAAGTCAACTATTGAATGATTAGAGAATAATTCGCAAAGAATTAAATAATAAAAAGGAAAAGTGTGAATTATAATGCTATAATTCATAATTTATAATCTGTATAAAAGATTAAAAGATTTAAGTATCTGAGTGAATTATCGAAGGATAATTCACAAAAGTGACCAGAAAGGAAAAAGTGAATAAAAAGTTATTGAATAGTCAAAGGCACGAAAGAGTACATTTGATCAGAATAACGTATAATAATTAACAAAAGAAAGGAATTTAAATGTTTAAAAATGTTGGCAATGAGATTGATTATGTTTGCCCTTAGCGATAGACAGGTAATATGATTCTTGTTTTGGATATAATTGGCTAGCCATAGGGACACCTCTGTACCGCGGTGCAAGTCATGGCGACTTGCTTAGCTATGGTTGGGATCTTTGATCTCCATAGCTTCTGTAAAAGTATATATGTATCTGTATCTGTTATGTGAGACTTGATCTTTCGAGATCATTTCTCTATCTGCTACGTGGGACCTTTGGGTCCAGTCCCGTGTATCCGTTGTGGGAAATCTGTTTTATTGCATTAGGGGCACATTGAAATGAATAAATAAGTACTGTTTAATTGAATTGAATATATGAAAAGTTATAACGAAAAACGATTCGTTTGAAAGAAAATGAAAAAAAAAATTGAGATAAATCTGTAAAGTGTAATTAGTAAGGAAAAAGAAAAGAAATGTTTTATAAGAATTCAGAATGTATTGTGTTTTCGTAAAAAGGATGAAGTTTGATTAATTGGTATTTCTCGTACCAATTACTATTGTGAAAAGTGACAAATTTGAAAAAAACAATATTAATTTCCTGTTTAAAGTTAAAAGTAATGATTTTGACATGAAATGAAGTTAATGCTTATGAAATATCTTTCTGGAAGAAAGGTTATTTAAAAAGTAAAAAGTAAAAGACTTATGTCGTAATTAATATTTGAACGAAAGTAATATATATATATATATATATATGTATGAGTGAAGGAAAGGAAATATTGCAAAGTGTCCCGAAAATATTTATATCACGTTGTAATAAAGCTCAAAAGCTATTAATTAGTAATATATTTATGGGTGAAGAGTCGAAACAAAAATAAAAGAATAGATAGCAAGAAGTACAATTAGAGTTCAAACTGAATAATTGAACATTAAAACAAGAATTTAAATAATTTATTTTGGTACTAGTAAAGACACGAGTACCAATATATATTGTTAACTGGAATGATAGTTAAATCGTTGTGACTAAAGGATAAAACGAAGGTAGTGATAAAAGTAAAAGTAAAAGAGTAAATCCGATATTGATTCACCTAAAGAATATACTGCAAAGTAAAGTTAATAGTTCAGAACAAAGACCAATGGTTATCAGAATACGAACTTAATAACGAGATTAGTCATAACTGAAATAAAAGGAAATAATTAATGAAATAAGAATACTAGTAGCATAAAATATGTAAGTATGCTTATGTTTGGGAAATTCTTGGATTAGTAGTCACCACTGGGCATATTTAATGCTCAGCACGTAGTGTTTACTGCATGCAGGTTCTGAAGAGTTGCGGGAGCACAATACATGGAAAGATCAGACCGTAAAAGAAGATTTTTGTATTAGTGAGTGTAAGCTTTTGGCATGTATATACTCAGACTATTAAGGTAAAGGTTTGAATGATATTTTGGTTATATGTTTATTTGCCTCGAATGTATGGATTATAATAAGTTTTGATTTGGTGATTAATGATTGTTCATAAGACTATTATTCGATTCTGTAATTATTGTATAAGTTTTTTGAGTGGATTAAAGTGTTCAGAAAAAAAAAAACTTGCTGTTGTCAGCTAAGTTTCGTTTCAGAAAGTACTGTTCCGAGAAGGGCGTTACATTTAGTGGTATCAGAGCAAAGGTTTGAGCGGTTCTAAGATCGGAGTGGGATAAGGATAAGTGATAATTTTGTTTGTATGTACATGTCAATTATAAGGAAATATGTGTTAAGTAATCTGAAGGGTACTTGCTCCCCTATCTGTGTTAAAGTGAAAGAGTTGACATTTGACTGAGGTTGTCAAGTAGGAAAGGATTGATTTTGCATGATAGAAATAATAGTGAATGAGAATGGAAGTATTGCTGCTTGAGACGTCATGAGAGTCAAAGCAGGAAAAGAAAAGTTGACTGACATTAAGTGAAAATGTGAGAGTTTAAGTATCTATATGGATGAGAACAGTTAAAATAAACACAAGATGAAAAGTGTGATAGAAATAGAAAGGAATTGTATTGCGAGTATGGATAAATTGTACAGGATAAGGAGATGCTTAATTGGATTGTTTTGGTTTAAGCATGTTAGTGAGTAAATTATCATAAGTTAAGGTTGTTTAAGATGCTCTATATATCTGTCAGTGATTCCTTATAGGAGTGGGGATTTGATTGTATTTCTCATAGTTCTGGGATGGACTATGATATCTGCATTATATGAGGATACTTGACAGTATTCTATCTACATACATGAAATCATACATTCATTGCATGGCATTTCATATTGTTTGACAGCATCTGATATGCATTATATCATATGTATAGGCCCTACTTGATAGGATGGAACTGACAAGAGATATGATGAGCATAAGGATAACCTAAGAATGAGATAAGAAATAGTGTGCTTAAGATTGTTTTTCAATTTTGATGTGGCCATTGTGAGACATTGGTCGTGTCGATAAATTTGTTAGCATAGTAACCCTATTGATGAATCGATGGAAATGATAAGTATAAATGGTTATTGATAATGTTTTGGTTTTCGAGCGGTGAGAACCGGTTAAGTTTGACTCCAGATGGAGCGTGTCTAACTGCCAAATAAGTGAAACTGATTTTATACAGCAGGTAAGGACAATAATTCTAAAAGATAATGTTTAGGTAGCAGTCATTGTGAGTAAATTAAAGGATTCTTACTGAAGTTCACTGAGATAGAAATGCCTGACAACATCCGGTGTGTTAGGATTAAAAGCTTAATTCTGAAAGCCAAATTGGAAGTGGAATGTGACAGATGTAAGTAAATGTTAAATGTGTCGATATATGGACACAGAGCATTAGACTCATTGGAGAATTGCTCTGACTTGTAACAGTATTTGTTTAGAAGTGGAATAATGTAATGAAAGAATCTGTCATTGGATTTGTTAAGTGTTAAAGAGGAAGACTAGTGCTA
>CM075821.1:7283747-7305338 GCA_037975025.1 Excoecaria agallocha | reverse complement strand
AATTAATTTTGCTTCATTTTATATAAAATTACATTAAAATACTAAAATATCCAACTGTTTTATTTTTTACTATAATGATAATTCAGTACTTATTAAAGTTTCTTCCTCAATGTTACTGTTAATAATAAGGGCAAAGTTGGAATAAATGTAATATTTTTTTTTTAATTTTTGCAAAATAACAATTTATTGGTATACGTGTTTCTTCAAAAATAACAATAAATTAATTGGATGGGTAATACCAATTTGCCTCCGGAAAAGACAGAAAATTTAGGATTTATTAAACATGGGTACCACAATTAAAAGGATCAATTTAAAATACTAAGCTAACATAAAATAAAAATTTACAAGGACTTATTTGAAAAGAAATTGGGCCCCTAAATAAACAAAATTAAGCCCCCTCATACCCTTAATAGATCCTCCCCTGAATTTAATGTTCCACAAATATTATTCCATTAAATAAATTTTTTAATTAAAATGAACACTTAATTATGGATGAATGGATTACCATTTATTTATCTAATAAGGCCTATAAAAGTAGGAGTGAGCATGAACCGATTAATCGGTCCATTAACTATTTTATTAAATCAGTCCACTAATTTCGGTTAACAGCTATATTGATTTCTGTTTTTAATTCGATTTTTCGGATTGGTTAACCACTAAAAAAATTTAATATATAAATTTAATAAATTATACAATTTGTTAATATAATTTTTAATAGTTAAAAATCCTTTAGAAATGAAAAAAATACAAATTAAATATAATATCCATTAAAAATCAAAATAAAAAAAATTTCATAATTAATTATAAGAATTAGATATATTCATGAAGAAATTCAGAGTAATATTTCTTACTTTGTATTTACAACTAACATGTATTTATACAACAAATTGAATGAATGAAAGCTAACTAAGTCAATAAAAGAAGCTCCTAAATCAACTACCAACAACTAGTAGAGGACTAACAAATTCAAACATAACAACTATCAACAGCTATCAAGAAATAATAGTCAACACTCTCCCTCAAGTTGTTGCAAAAATATTACACATACCCAACTTGCAATCTAAGGTGTGAAAAGTTCGACTATTGAGTCCTTTTGTGAAAATATCAACTAGTTGTCTTTCCGATGTCACATAGAATAAGCTCAAGACACAATCGGTTAGCTTTTCTTTGATGAAGTGTTGATCAATTTCGATGTGCTTTGTTCGGCCATGTTAAATAGGATTATAAGCAATACTAATTGCAGCTTTATTATCACAATGCAAGGATAACTTGTCTTTTTCAGCCAACTTCAGTTCTACCAGCAACTTCTACAGCCATAAAAACTCACAAATACCCTAAGCCATAGCTTTGTATTCTGCTTTTGCACTTAATCTAGCAACCATACTTTATTTCTTGCTTCTCCAAGTTACCAAGTTACCTCCCACAAGTGTGTAATACCCAGAGGTGGATCTTCTGTCATCTAGAGAGCCAGCCCAATCTGCATCTGTAAAGATTTCAGTTCAAAGATGACCATGTTTGGAGAAAATAAAACCTTTCCCTGGAGCTGATTTTAAATATCGCAGAATGCGAAAAATAGCCTGAAGGTAAGACTCTCTAAGATCATGCATAAACTGGCTCACTAGATTGACTGCATAAGCAATGTCTGGTTTGGTGTGAGAGAGATAGATAAGCCTTCCAACTAGTCTCTGATATCTACCTTTATCAATTGATTATTCAATACTTGATTACAGCTTATGGTTGCTTTCAATGGGCGATTCTGCAATTTTACACCATAACATACTAGTTTCATCCAAAAGATCTAGGATGTATTTCTTATGAAAAATGAAAATTCCTTTAGTTGATCTAGCAACTTAAACTCCCAAGAAGTATTATAACTTTCCCTAGATCCTTTATCTCAAACTCTTGTGCCAATAACATCTTCAGTCAAGCCATTTCTTCCTTATCATCTCTTGTCATCACTATATCATCAACATAAACAATAAGAAGATTGATCTTATCCTTCGAGTGTCTCATAAAGAGGGTATGATCAGCATTGCTTTGTTGATATCCAAAGGAGATCATGGCTTTGTTGAATCTATCAAACCAAGCTCTCGAAGATTGTTTCAACCCATATAGGGCTTTCTTCAATCTACACACTTTTCCTTGGGGTTCTCTCATCATTAAAACCAGGAGGAATTTCCATGTAAACTTCTTCTTCCAAGTCTTCATGAAGGAATGCATATTTTTTTACATCAAATTGTTGCAACTCCCAATCCAAGTTAGCTGCATATGATAACAATATTCTGATTGCATTCATTTTGGCAAAAGGTGCAAATATTTATTGATAATCAACTCTATAAGTCTGGGTAAATTCCTTTGCTACTAATTTTGCTTTGAATCTCTTAATCGAACCATCAGCTTTGTGTTTTACTGTGAACACCCACTTTTGTAGCCAACTAGCTTCTTGTTTGGATGAGCAACTAGTTCTCAGGTTTCATTTTTTGTTAGAGCTTTCATTTCTTCTATCATGGATTTTTTTCACTTTGGGTCTGTGATAGCTTCCCTCCAATCCTGTGAAATAGACACAGAAGAAAGAGACAAGGCAAAGGCTCTGTAGGAGGGGAGATAAGAAATCATAAGAGACAAAGTTAGAAATAGGATGATTTGTATATGACCTGACCCCTTTCCTGTAATACCCCTAATGGTACCCTAAGAGGGGTAGATGATCATTTCACATGAGACAGAGGTTGATTATGTGATTAATTAAGGGAAATTGCAAATTAGGAATTTAATTGAAAAGTTAAAGTAAAAGTTTAAAGGTAGAAATGTAATAAGTGAAAGGTTAGAGATTAAAATAAGAAACATAAATATAAAGAGGGACCAAAATAAACTTTGCTAAGATTTTTTATGACCAACCAATAGGAGTTAGACAAATTGAAGGCTGAAAAGAGAGAAGAAAGTTGGTTTTTTCTTGTGTTGGCCGGCCATTCTTGGCCTAGGCTCCATTTCTTTTCTTTTCTTCTTTTCTTTTTTATTTCTTCTCTTCTCTTCTCCTCAAGCCTACGATGTTTGTGCTTCAAGTGGGTAGAGCTGTGGATGTTAGAGAAAGAGAGATGATTTTTACAGCAACTTAAGGCTAGGAGCAACAAGAGATTAAGGAAAAAGAGAGAGACAAAGCTTGAAAAGTTAAAGCTTAAAGAGGTATGGAAACTTCTCCTTTCTTGTGTGTGTGTTTGATGTGTATATGATGCAAAAATAGTAATATGTGATGTTATAGTAAGTGAATATCATGAAAATTTGAGGTTATACTTGACTAGAAACCGAAATGGGAAGTTTTGTTGAAGATAAGGTAAAACTGTTTTAAGGTTCACTTGACCAGCCATCAGTTATTTACTGATATCTTGAGTTCCCATGACTCAAATTGAGAAATTATAGGTTTATATGAAAATAGACTCATATATCTTCATTTTATATGAAGAACACAAAGCTTGAAACAATTTTTAGGATAGAGAAAATTTGGCTTAAATCTGGGTTAGGACTGCTGCCCTGTCATTGGGAGTAGTCAGTGGTTTTTATGGAATATGTTGAGATTTATAGGTCTGATTTAGTTAGTTTTGATTTTTTGGAAACTAGACACACAGATCTACAACTTTTTAGAAGGAAGGTTTCCATAAAAAAGATGTTTTATAGGTTAAAAATGGCATAAAAATCGAGATAAAAAATCTGTCTATGGGCGTTTTGGGCCTCATGATTACTAGGTTTTTCATAGTAATCGTGAGGTACCCCAGTTTTCAATCCATACCCTAAAGATGACCTATCTCACCGTTACTAAGCTTTTCATAGTAACCATGATCCCTTTAAAAAGTATAGAACATGGTTATTACTCATCTGATAATGACCGTGAGGTAGTCTGGTATAGTTTAAACCCGAAAAGCAACCTAGGTCATGGTTACCATGAATTTGGTAGTAACCGTGACCCCTAAATCATGTCTTAGGCCACGGTTACCATGAATTGGTAGTAACCGTGACCCTCCTTCATAAGTTAAAACTTGAAACTATAAGATGTATTATGAGACCTAAAGCTACTTTAACTCTTCTTAAACCTTCTAAATTATATTGACCATATAAATATGATAATGTAAAACATTCACTATACTAATTGTATAAGAAATGCAAATGCAATGTTTATGTTATAGTATATGATACTTGTATGTGTTTACTTGAATGTGAATTTATGAATACAGTACAATTATACGGTAGTGATTGTTGTATATATGTATATTGTGATAGTTGGTATATTATATTATCTTGAATTATTCTACTTTATAGTGGAATGCATTAATATGAATTGATGACATATGTGATATGATTATTTGCCTGCACATAGAACTTAGTTGTGGATAGATAGGCATGCCTATAGGGTTACAGTCGTAGCTGTTATATGTTCGACCCCGTTTGGGTCCCTATGATTCAGCCTCTAGTAGGTTCCTATAATTCGGCCTTTGTAGGTCCCCATGATTTGGCCCATTTGGGTCTACAGGATTGATATCTTTGGGTATCTTTTCGTACTTATGGGTACTACAGTATAGTATAGTAACACCCCTTATCCACACCCATAGGACTTTAGCAGGCACTTCACAGTATGGAATGAATAGTATCTTGATTAGTCTATTATGTTCCATACTTATACAGTAATGTTATAAGATTAAATGTGCTATGTGAGTTATATTGTAACTCTTGCATGTGGATTATAATATCTTGATATTACTATTATTTATTGTGTGTTTGGAAACAATCACTGTGAGTGGTTGTTCATCTATGTATTGTTTTCCACTAAACTTTATAGCTTGGCATGGGTGTTTATCCGTGTAGGTTCAAGATAGGTCGTTGATTCAGGGACAAGACCAACACTAGCTAGGAATAGATGTTAGGATGTCTAAATTAAACTGTTTTTCTCTTTTTAATTTATGTAAATCTTATGAAAGCAATATAATGAACATGTTCTATAAGTATTAACTCAAAATATGATTATTATGTAATAAAGTATAAGTTTATGTAACTTTTTCTAATGTATGAATTATAAAGTCAAAGTATAACCAATTATATGATAGATGAATATCTCATTAGTATTATATGTATTGTTTATTAAAAATATTAAAATAAGTAACAGAAATCCGAATAGCTAGTATGGTCCTTACATTTCCTTTGAGCAATGGGTAAATTCAAATCAGAGTCACAAGATAACTCACCCAAGGATTCTTGTAATGTAGGATGCATGATGGCTTCTTCGAACCTATTTTTCCTCGAATATCTCAACAAATCAGGTCTATCTAACCTCCTAGTAACATTCTCTCCCTCAACATCAACATTATCAACCTTTGCATTCTCATCAGTCTCCCTCTGAGCTAGATCATTAATCTTAACATTATCAACCTTCGTATTCTCATCAGTCTCCCTCTGAACCAGATCATTAAGGAGTGTAGGATTCAATAATGAGGCATCACTTCTATTTCACAATTCTCCTCCTGAAGAGGTGACTGGGTATTGCCAAAGTAAGGTTCAGACTCCCGAAAGGTAACATCCATACTGACATAAAATTTCCTAGATAAAGAGTGATAACACTTATATCCTTTTTGGGTTAGTGAATACCCAATGAACATACATCTCACTGCTTTCGGATCTAATTTTTCCATGTTCCTAGTATGGACAAAGTAAACACACTTAAAAATCTTTGATGGAACAGTATAGCCATTTTTTCTAGTTAAAACTTCTAAATGAGTCCTAAAGTTGAGAGTTTTGAGAGGCATTCTATTAATAAGATAGGCAGCCACTAGTATATCATCCCCTCAATATGACTTTGGAATATTCATAGTAAACATAAGGGATTTAGCAACTTCCAACAAATGCTTATTTTTTCTTTTATCTATACCATTTTGAGTACTAGTATAAGGATAACTAGTTTGATGAACAATGCCCTGAGACTCTAAATAAGTTCCAAATCTACTATCCATGTATTCTGTTCCATTATTAATTCTTAAAATCTTTATTTTGGCATCAAACTGAGTGTGGACCATTTTATGGAAAGATTGAAAGCAGGAAAAAAACATCACTTTTTGCTTTAATCAAATACACCCAAGTCATTCTGGTGCAACAATCAATAAAGGTAACAAACCATTGATTTCTAGATAAAGAGGGTGTCTGTGTAGGCCCCAAAATATCAGAGTGAATAAGTATAAAAGGAACAGTGGCTTTATTATCACTTAAAAGATAAGAGTTTTTTTGTATGTTTAGCATACTCACATGCATCACAAGATAAAGACTCAAACCGAGTTTTAGAAAAAAAATCGTGATATATTTTTTCTAAAACAAAAAAGGATGGATGTCCCGATCGCCTATGCCACTGTATTATTTCCTAGTTGATATCCTTATGTCTACCAAATAAGGCTAAGCCTTGACAGTCTTCCATCATGCTCTCTGCCACTGCCAATTTTCTTCCTTGTTTGAAGATCCTGAAAGATATAATAATCAGGAAAAAACTTAACTTTACAGTTTAGAGTTTTAATGATAACACTGACAGATAAAAGATTAACAAAAATTTGAGAAACGTAAAGAACATAAGACAACTTAATATTTGGAGTGCAGACAATGGAACCTGCTCCATAAATAGGAGTAAATAACCCATTAACTACCCTGATACTATCCCTTTTTAAACAAAGAGTAGTTAATAAAGTTTTTAGAAGTGCCGGTCATATGTTTATTCGCACCAGAATTAATAATCCAATAGTAAAGATGAGTAAGTGTGTTACCTGTTTTAACCGAATTTGAGGTAACACTAGATGAAGGGTTGAGTTGTGACATAAGACGTTTGAAATATTGAATTTCATCAGAAGAGAGGCTTTCAACTGGAACTGTCTCCTTGGATGTTTCTAATATATTTGCTTGAACCTTTGTTGGGTTGGCTCGTTTTTCCCTACGACTTTTAGTAGGTTTCCCATATTACTTCCAACAAGCCTCCTTTGTATGCCTTGGCTTCCTACAGTATTCACAGTGCAAATGATCTTTATTTGAAGTAACATCCTTGGACTGCTCTTGAGTAAAATGAATAATTAAGCTCGACTTTTCAACCGGTGTAGTATATAGCATAACACTTCTTTTGGTATTTTCTTATTGGATATAGGAATGTGCCTTTTCAAGAGATGGAAAAGGGGATCTGCCAATAATTTGAACTCTTAATTGATCAAATTCGGGATTCAAGACGGCTAAAAAATCATACACTTGCTCCTTTTCAATCATTTTTTGAATTAGTATAGCATCATTAGTACACTTAGCTTGAAAATCTTGATAGTAATCTAATTCCTACCATAAATTGCTCAACTCAGAAAAATAATCTGAAACAGTAAGTTCACCTTATTTTGTGCCATGAATTTTTTTCTTGAGTTCAAAGATCCGAGCATCGTTTCCCATACGAGAATAAGTGATTTTTATAGCCTTTGTCAAGTAGTAAATACTGTCTGGAGATCTTATGGTGCATAGAATTAAGAAGCCAAGACATAACCAATGAGTTATTAGAGTCTCATTGATTAAAAGTAGGATCAGTGACAAGTGGTGTTTTTTTTATTTCCATCAATATAATTCTGCAACCTTTTAGCCTTAATAGACAATAAACATGACCTAGACTAGGCTAAATAAGTACTGCTTTCATCTAGCTTAACAGGGCTAATTTGAGAATATGGATTGTCATTAATAGAATAATATTTCTCTACTTCCATATTAGTGTTTTTAGTATCAAACATAATGGCAAATAAGAATTGAGAGGCAAGAAACACCCAAATAGCAAGGAAAAACCCCAAGACACAGAGTAACAAAACTTGTTATGTGGGACCCAGAAAATCAAAATGTCGGAAGTCATCGGAGAGATACTGGTCAGAGTCGCAGGAGGTCGGCGAATAGGTATAGGCAAGATTTGGTGACAGAAGGTGGCCGGAGGAAGCTACATAAGTCGACACCAGTGGCGACGCCACTTGAAAGGGAAGGGGGGCATTAATTTTTGAAAAAAATTAATTAATTATATATATATATATATATATATATATATATTAAATAGATCATTTTGCTTCCCTTAAAATTTTAGTTTTATCCATCTCTCCTTAACTTGTTTCTTAATTTTTTAATCAATCAATCCTTTTGTATTCCCACTTCTATTGAAACAAAAAATACAAAATTCTATTTTTATCTCTTCAAATTTTTAAAAGAAAATCATATGAATTTGAGGAGAAACTAAGCACTATTGCAAATATTTATTTTTAATTTAAGGTTAATAATTTAATTTTATAATTTTTTTTGCTTTTATATCTCTAATATCTCTTAAAGGTTAGTGATTTAGTTTTTACAATTTTATATTTTTGCTTAAAATTTGTTCTTCTTGATTGATGATTTTGTTGCTTAAAATATGTTCTTCTTGATTCCATTCTAATTTCTTATACTCTTAACTGTTTGATAATGGATTGATTATAGTTATGCTAGTTTAAAGTTTCAAGCTTGTAACAGAAGTTTTATTTTTCCTTTGTATTTAGGGCTCTGTTCTTTGGTTTTTGATAATACTTTCCATTTTGGCCTCATTAGGTTATTGTATCAATAGTTGCTTTTTTTGCTTTATTGGGTTGTTGTATAAATAAGACATATTTTGAGCACTGCATAATACTTTATGGTCATGACTTTTTGCATAATACTTTATGGTAATCTTTTAATATGGATAATTTTGTTTAATTTGTTGTTCTGTCGTCAATTAACACTCCTTTAAGAATGTTCTAACTATTAGGTTGGGACTTATTTTGTAGTTATGTTCACAGGTCTGGCTGTTCTTGATTTTTTGGTACCAGGGATTGTATGATTCTTCATTCGGGTTTGGTTGATTGGGTAGCAATTAGGTGATGGCAGGTTTATATATTAACAGAGGTTTATATCTTTTTTTGGGTTTGGGCTGGTTTGTTGTTTCTTTTAGCAGTGGTTTTCTTTTTTCTTGTTGTTCTTGGGACTGTCAGTCCCTTATGTTCCTACTCTTTGATCTGTTGTTTGGCTCACTAAGTTTTGCAATAAATTATTCAGCTTATCAAAATAACAACAACAACAACAATAACCAATTAATAATAATAATTATTAGTATTTGTATTTGTATTTGTATTTGTCAATAGTTACTATTTTTTTTTATTTTTTTTAGTCATGGGAAGGTATTATAAGAGGAAAACTATGGATGAATCATTGCCACAATTCAAAATCAAGAAAGTCATGCTAAAGAGAGTCAAAATTCAAGTACTTATGAAGTTGATTTAGCAAATCTTCCATTTGATCCTACATTACGAAAGCCAATTATGGATTATCATCCTAACATAAGAGATTAAGTTCGAAGAGCATATCTTCAAAAGGACCTTGTCAACCTTGTGATCATAATTTTAAACAAACTTTATAAGGTAAAGTGTTCAGGAGATTTAATCCATCTTGGTTTAATGAACATCGTACATGGTTAGAGTATAGTAAGGTGAAGGAAACAACATATTGCTTGTATTGCTACCTTTTCAAATTAGATAGTAAAGGGCATGGAGGTAGTTGTGATGCATTTGTCTTGGAAGTTTTTAGTAACTGGAAGAAAAAATCAAAACTAGAAGAACACATTGGAGGTCCTAATACTGCACACAATCGAGCTTCAAAGATTTGTCAAGTTTTGATGAATCAAAAGCAACATCTTAATATGGATGATATACATGTTGCTCAGGGGAGGTCTCGACGTAATGTTGATAAAGTGACAAACTTCCATCATTTTAAGGTCGAGTTATTTTTTGTTGCTATAGATATGCAACTTCAAGAGCTTGATAATAGGTTTAATGAGGTGAATACGGAGTTGCTTTTATGTTTTGCATGTTTAAGTCCAGCGAAATCATTATCTGCATATGACAAAAGCAAGTTACTTCGTATTGCTCAATTTTATCCTATTGATTTTTTTACTATCCAGCTCATGATTCTTGAAAATTAATTGGAAACATATATCATTGACATGAGATCTAGTAGTGAGTTTTCAAATATTACTAGAATTGGTGATCTTGCTGAACAAATAGTGCAAACAAAAAATGGCATTTTATATTATTTGGTTTATAAACTCATCACTTTATCACTTATTCTACCCGTTGCGACTGCAACAGTTGAAAGATCATTTTCTGCTATGAAATTTGTGGAGAATCGATTACGTAACAAAATGGAAGATTAGTGGATGACTGATTATTTGATCACTTATATGTAAAAAATGTATTTAATGCTATTGATAATAAAGTTATTATTTATCGCCATTAGGGCATGAAAACTCGTAGACAACAATTGTAATTTTTTTAAATATGTTAACAAATATTTTTCTTTATTTAACAATTTATATATATAAGCATAACTTATATTTTTGCCCCCCTTGATTACAAATTCTGGCTTTGCCACCGATCGTGACAGTGATCAACAACCACAACAACTCTCCAACTCTCTTTCCTCTTTCTCTATTCAAGATCAGGTATCTTTTTTTTTTTCTGGGTCTTTGTTGATCCTTTTCTTTTTTGGTGAAGTTAATTCTTTTAATCTAAGAGGTAGAGAAGTGGGTCTTTGCTAGTGTGACTGTTAAATTTTGTTTGTACAGCCCCTATTCTTTAATATTCCCGTTATAAATAATTGGATTACTTGATTAATTGTTGATTTTATTCATATGGGATTCCGATTTAAGGTGGAGAATCATGAAAGGCGGTGTGGGAATCATGGTGGAGTTTGTGCCATATGCTTGGAAAAGATTGTGCTTCAGGAAACTGCTCTTATCAAGGGTTGTGAGCACGCCTACTGGTGAGTTTTTAAGTTTTTTAATCTCGTGCATCTCTCTTGGATCTTGGAACTGGCTCTTGTGTTCTCTTCCATTATTTGATGGTCCAACTTGGCAATCCCTTTTACTTTTATTGTTTTGGCTAATGGATTGTGGTTGATTGTTATGGCATGACTACACGATCTGGTGATTGACTATCCCTCAGAGATATATAATGCAAGTTTTAATCTTCATTGCAGTTGAGGGGATGGTGGCTTTTAAAGCCATTAGGATTTGATTTCATTTGCAAACAATCTGTTTTGTTTTATTTTATTTTATTTTTTTGATCTTCACGTTTTATTTTTATTATGTAGCTCCTGTGCTTTTTGTCTTTTATTTTACTTGTTGGCTAATTTTTCTTTTTCGCTTTTATTTGTTTGTTCTGTTTCTAAGAATTTGTGATGACTTGCATCTATGCTTTGAGGAGTAAATTTAAAACTTCATTGCACTGTCACATTTAGAGAAGATGCTTTAAATTAGTACTGAGCAGGTTGCTGGAATATAATGAGAGAGGTATGTTTATTTTATTCTGTCTCGTGTCAGCCAGTGTTATGTATATTTAGACTCTTGGTGAGAAGGCAATATGATTCTCATGGATGGGATTGCAAGAACAAAAATTTGCTATTCATGGCCATTACTTACTTACTTTGTTGAATGACCTATTGGCCACACTTTTGCTTGGGTGACCCGACTCAGATCTTGGGTCATATTGATAATAGATATGGTCACTTGTAATTGGCTGCAAAACTGTAAATTTGAGCTTCATTTGGTACAATTCTGCAGGTAAATCTTATCGATGCTTTTGTATATCATTTTTGGAATTCTTCATATACAGGACTGTGTAAGGGTGCATACTGTATTGCGACAACGATCCATATGTTTATTTATTTGTTGCAAACTGTAATGTAATATGTTGGGATTTTTGTTTAGATTGATCTTGAAAAATATCTAGCAATTTTATTAAAATGATTTTCATGGCAGCGTAATGTGTATCCTCCGATGGGCTTCATACAAAGAGGAACCAACTTGCCCTCGGTGCAAATATCCATTTGAGTTTCTTAATGTTCATCGTTCTCTTGATGGCAGGTACCAATGAGTTCATTATTACAAGTAAAAAACATACTTTGCTTAACTTATCTGGAATTGTAAATGATATGTGATTTTATATTATTTACATTGGTCTTCTAGGTTATTTTTTGCTTAAATTTTTATCAAGGATGATTTATTTCAACAGCATCCAGGATTACATGTTTGAGGAAAGTGTGTGCCTGCTTCTTAGAGCTTCATGGTTTAATCCCTTGATTGTGGACACCCATGATGATGTGTATGATGACTTGGAGTATTATCATCCGTATGAATACGAAGACGACGGTCATCTGGTGGATGAATACTTTAGCCGTTCATCGAATTTTCGTAATGCTAATAGAAGGTGGGGAGACAGTGGTAGTGTTAGGTCTGGGCGTCATGAAGCAAGGCCAGTCAGTCGTCCAAAGATCCAGGACTCGGGTGCTGGTGTACTTTGGGGGCTTCTTATATATTATTTTTTTAAAATATTATAGAAATTTAAAGCCCTCAAAATTCAAATACTTTCAGTTCCTACACTTTTTTTTAAAGTAATACAGAAAATAAGTTCAATTAAATATTTTTTTTTATAATTACATTCTACGATCAATTTTAAAAAAATATTTAAAATTTTAATTTGTTTGAACTATAGATAATTCTTTAATTAAATAATTTTTACATCTTTATTTTATATGCAACCAGAATAGAATACGTTGAAATAACATAAAGGCCATGTGTTATTATAGTAGTTATTTTATTTAATATTTATATACTTATAATTTAAAAAAATTATCTTATACACAATTTTAATTGATTATTTATTTCCTTTAAAAAGTTAAAATTTCTGGACTTGAACTTTGATCATCAAAAGAGTTGAAGTAGTTTTATTTCCTTTTTTTTTTTTTTCTTACATTGGAGCGGACTAAACCCACATAATAATACAAAAGAATCACCACAGCAAAGACGCATCAGAATTAATCTTAACAAATGAATGAATGGGAGGATTGCGGCAAATCGAAATTGACATGCGAGAAGAAGAATCATTTAAGTACGATATAAGTTTAATAGCCAAATACCCTATATAAGCTGGGAGAGAACAAAGTTAATAAATCGATCCATTTTCGGATGAATTTTTCCGAAAAAAAAACTCATTTGGGTTGAGTAGTTTCTTGATACATTGGCCCAAAATCTGCAGAGGCTGAAATAAGACCTGACGGCTATTCTTATTAAGATAGAGGTGTGTAAAACTGAAAAAATTCCTCGCCTGTTCCATTTTTTTCAGTTTGGCTCTTATGAGGACTTTGCTAAGGTGGTGAAAAAGAGTTGAGAGTTTAAATGGGAGATTTCTAACAAAGTGGAAAAGTTTACGGAAAATGTGAAGTTTTGGAATAAATGGACATGTGGGCATATTATCCAAAAAAGAACCATCATATATGTACCATAAACATCATATATGTACCATAGAAGTTTTAATTCTTTAAGTTAAACTTCAAACTAACTCAGAACAATTATCAAAGAACCATAAACATCAAAACAGGGTACAGACTAGATAATAGATAGCCTGCTAATTCTTATACGTAAGGGTAACGGGTACAAAACAGAATGTACTCATAGTGAGCATCAAGCAGAAGAGGTAATAACCTCAGAAATATCACAAATCAAAAAGTGCCGAAATACTAACATCAAAAGACACCATAGTGTCACAGAAACGGCTGCAGACCCTTCTAGGCATGCCTATTTACCCATTACTAAGACTCAGCAAATCGGAACTAGCCTTAAATATCGTCAACAGACATTCAAAATCAGAATATAGAAGTGATAGATTCATTATATAATAATCCCACTTGCAAACATGAATCTTGAAATGCATTACATTCCCATACCATATAAATGGAACATTCGTGATCTAATGTATTAATACAACATATGTGTTTAGTTATGTGGTTATTATAACCCTTCCAAAGTGGCTATGAAATTTCAAGAACTTTTAGATAAAGCCGGATAACAAAACATAAGAACATCATATATGTATGCATGAAACAGATGATACCTGACTGGATTGAGATTTAATTCAGTCAGGTGATCCTTATTCTAGACTGAATTCAATTTAGTGACCCGGTTGGATTGAAATCAATCCAATCGGGTATGTGCACTGAACAAGATATCCGACTGGATTGAGATTCAATTTAGTCAGGTGGTCCTCATTCCGTATCGAGAATGCTTAACGAGTTACAAGCACTCTGAAACTGGCAAAGGGCATACCATTCGATTAGATTGAAGCTCAATCCAGTCGGATAGATACAAAAATCCTGGGTTTCTGCACACAACTTTACTTACTCCAACTTATATGAGTTTTAGGCACAACAAATGTGATTTTCAAATTAAATGCCCCTTTAGACTAATATTCCACTATGAGTTTAGTTTCTATAGCCATAAGAATCAGTTGCTTTAGACCATTCAATTAGAAGTTATACCTACAGAACCATGAACTTCTCTAAATAATAGGGCAACAAAAATAGTCTGACTTTAGACTAAATTTTAGGGGTTTTAGAGTCAAAACCTTGACCCGTATCTAGTAAGTGTACTACATCGGCTAGTAATATAAAAAATAAATTAAAAATCCTTAAATATCGTATTCAAGTGATTGAAAAAGTTAGATTTTTGAAGGTAGAAATTGTGTTAAAGAATTCCTAAATTTGATCGTGATTTTAAGTTAAACTAAATTAATCAAGCAACTAAGAAAATTGAAAATAGAAAGTAAAATCTAAATTAATTAAAATAGAATTTAACAAATTTAATGATAAAAATCAATTACTAAAAACATTTTGCTAAGGGAACTATCCTTATCGTTTCCTACTAAATCGACTCTACTCAAAAGTAACACAAATTCATTATGGAAAAATTAAACTAAATTCAGGCCCCTTACTCAAAATGTCATTCCAGACAATTAAACTCTCTGGTTAGGAACAATCTAAAAACTAACATCAATTCCGGTTTTAAGTTCCTAGATTTTGATTAAATTTCCTTTTCGAACATTTAACTTTAATCTATTCAAAATTCAAAGTCTTTAACCTAATAATATTTTTTTTATCATAATTTTCTATCTCAATTTTTAGAACACAAGAAACTATTAAACACAATAATTATCAAAATAAGGCATGTATCTCATTGATCAACATTAGATTCAAATCCAATAATCTATTCGATATGTTAAACATGAATCTAAATATAAAAAAATATATAGAATAGTGTAGGAATAATGAAATAACAGAACTTGTATTGAATTAAACTCAATTAAGAGTCATAACAGTAGAAAAATGAGGATTCAAAAATCCCTCAACAAAAGAAGGAATCTACTCATTGTTCATAATGTAAATTGAATAAACGAATACAAAACCAAATACTATACTGATGGATTAAAGTCTGACTTCGATCTCTAGCTCTTGAAAACAGAAGAAGAAAGCTTGAAATAACCCTAAGTGTAGATCTCTAATGGCCTAATTATTTCATAATGAAAAACTAAGCTTAAACTTACAGCATAATTGACAAACTAATGAATTCCTATGAAAACTCACTAAAAGACCTAAAAATAGTGAAGTCCAGTTGCCACCCAAGTCTCCCATTGCCACTAATAGACTTCCAATTTCGTGAAAAAGTGTAAACCAACCCGACTAATAACTTTCCATCTCAGCCGAGTCAATAGCTTTTTCCCTTGAAAGATTTAAGTGACCCAACCGAGACACTCTCCATCTCAACTGAGTTGATCTTCAAAATCTGCAGAATTAACATAAAATTAATTCTAACTCCAAAAATTCCAATTCACACACAAATTAAACATAAAACACATAAAATTCACACCAATTAAACTCAAAACGCATATAAACATAAGCATAATTTGGAGTTATCAAACCTTAATTTGGTTCCTTTACATGAATTAAAGGCCTAAGTTTCTAGTTTAAATTTCCATTGGTTTCAATCAATTTGAAGAGCCACAACTAGATTTATACACAAATCATTCTCTGCAGGTCCTATAGATCCTGCATCAGAGCTTTTCCACCAATGTTTTTCCCTATAAAACCCCTTTCTATGTGCACATTTTAACACCCAACCCACTTCCTTTAACATTAATAGCATCAAGCAATATTTCCAACAGCCAAATAACAATAAACATAAGTAAATTCAACTGCTCCCTTACATCTTGGAGGCTTATAACTTCAAGCTCTAGATCTTCTCCTTGCCCTTATTCTTTCCTTCTTCTTCAACTATAACCATAAAATTTCATCAATTAAACCTTTAAAAATCAACATATATGTTTGTGACGCGCGCTTTATTTTGCTTTGCTGCTCAACACCTGTTTTCACCCTTGGAACCAAGGGATCGTCAAGTTTGAGTGAGAAAATCTCTGACCTTTAATGGTTTGATCCCACTTTTAGGGTCGGACCAGGTTAAGGTTCCCCGCCTTGGCCGATGGTCGCTCCGTGATCTCTGGTCTTGCAATGTGAGCATTCATGTGTGCACCTTTTCTTGACATTTTTTCAAACTTTTTGTTTGGTTCATCAACTGCCTTCCTCTTATTTTTTTTGGTTTCCCTAGCATGATAGTTACTTCAGGAGTTTCAATTGCTGGATTTTAACTACTTAGCCAAAGCTTTATGTTTGTAATGGGTTGTATGTAACTACTATATGCCTTTAAGTATGTATCTTTACTATACTAGTTTGCTACAAAATCAGAAGGCTCAAATTTTCTATGCATCACTACACAAATGGCATGCTTGCAAGGGATACCTTTGAGCCGCCAAGCTTTACAAGAGCATGTCATATTTTTAATATCCATAATGTGCTTATAAACACCATCAATGATCTTAAACCCACAATCACCATTCCAAATCAATTGACACTTTTTAGCATCTACTTCAGCTTTTTAAATCATTTCCATGGCCATAGAAGACACATCACACCTCTACTTTTCAATAAAATCTCTCATATCAGCCATCATTTCCATTATTTTATGCCTAATATCTTCTAACATTGTAATTATAGATTTATGCCTAGGCCCAAATATCCAACTTTTAAAAGTTTCACACATGTTATTCTCAATAACATCACAACAGCTCAATGTACCAAAATATGCTTTGCACCATGTATCTTTTTTTGACACAACAAATCCTCAACAATTCTTTACCTAACTTGCTTAATTCATGGATTTTGTCATAGAGGTTTACCTCAAAACTTGACCTTGAATGTGCCCATAATTTTTTTATTCTTTTTTCACCTCTCCATTTCTACTTCTAGTTGTTTTATATGTGCCTTGTACACATCCTTTTTTCAGAATTTGGAAGCAATTAAGCATGTAACACCCTTATCCCTCCTAACACTGTACCGGTATACCAAAGATCAAATTTTTTTTTAACTTAACCTCTATATTTAAAAACTTATTAACCTTTACTTAACCAATAGCTATCATTTTTCTGATGACTTATAACTGTCCAATTTACTATACATTTAATAAAAATTTTACAATATAACGGTTGTACATAGTGCTAGCCCCCTGAAAAATAATAAATCACACAGCCTCTCAGAGACACAACAATCCATAGCAATAACAACAATAATAACATTCATTCATAGCCATTCAATTAATTCACAATCCAAACACTACTTAACTAAAAATAACTTTCGTTTACATTACATAACCAAAAGTAAAGTTGTACACATATATACATGCCAAAATTTATGAACTAGAGCATCCTAAAAGAAATCTTGCAATCTGAATTCTTGCTCCTCCTCCTGATTACCTGCACGCAGTAAAACTACACGCTGAGCACTCAACATGCTCAGTGGTGACTAATAATCGATACATTTCCTAACATTTTTATTATTAATCTTAAATGATAACCTATACGGATAAGCATGAGCACAAAATCATTCATTATTGCATTCATAACACTGACTTAATATTTCTTATAAGATTTTCCATTTTAATCACATAATTACAATTTTGCCACTATAGGTTCAATAATGATTTTCATACTAATAATTAAGGCAATTCACATCTCTTTACACTTAATTTGTCATTTATAAGCAAAATTACATTTTAGTCCTTATTGTTAATAAAATTCACTTTCTAAATAATTTAACTATTATCGGACTGTTTTATCCTTATTTAATCAATTCTCATTTAATTTACTAACTTTTTACACCTTTAGAAAAAATTACTGTTTTACCCCTAAACTTTCTTTTTCTTTCATTTTGATCCTTTTTCACTTTCTTTTCTTACTTTTCATTTTCTTTTCATTTTTTTTTCATTTTGTTACCATTATGCCCTTAGTACAGACCCGACAGAAAATCTCGGACCGGATATACGGAACATGGACCCTACGGGTCCCACTAAAAAGAGAAATGATTTCCAAGAAACTATTCTCAAAACACTGCACTTTTCACTTTCGCTTTACACTGAAATTATGGAGATCAATGATCCTACCCATAGCTAAGCAAGTTGCCACGACTTCAACCGTGGTAAAGAGTGTTTCTATGGCTAGCCAATTATATCCAGAACTAGTTTTTACTGCCAGACTAATCCTAAGAGCACAGAATAATTACTTTGTTAATTCTTTTAATTTTCGAAATATTCATCAATTGACTTTTTATTCCTTTTTCATTGACTATCATTTATATTCATATAAATTCACCTTTTTCAATGTTTTCGTGCAATTATTCATTAGTAACCCAATTATTTTCATTACACATAATACATTAAAATTTCAAATAAAATTCTAATAATTTCCATAAATGCTACTAATATTTATGCATTATTTATTATTTATTATCATTTTTCATCAAAATAATCACTTAATTCACTATAAATCACAACTTTTCTTATGTACATATACTATACATAATCAAAAAAAATTACCAATTAATTTCCAAATATTCTTTAAAAATTCATACACATTAATTATCAAGTCTACTATTAATTTAAGCTAACAATTATTATTTTTATGCAATTTTCTCACTATATACCCTAATGATTAAATTCGGCCAACCCTAATTCACCTTCCTAAAAATTGTATTTCTTACATTAAAGTCTTTATTTTATCTTCTTTCATGATTAATTTTATTTACCTTAACATTAGTGCATCAATTAACAACTTTAATTATTTTTGCCCTAATTACATAATTAAGAAAAATTTATAAACTTTGAAAATATAAAGATTAATTAGTCACTTACAATTTTTTCTTGAATTAGGGAGTCTAGGCTTCCTTTTTCTTGCCTTTGTCCTTTGAAAAACTCCCTCTTTCTTCAGCAACTACATAGGCAGCCCATTCAATCTTAGTTTTCTTCATTTTCTTGTTCTCAAATGCAAAACCCAACCTTATAATCATAATCTACACCCAAAAATCTATGAAAAACCACTAAGGAATCAAATTAAAACACTAAGATTCACAAGTTCCAACTTAACCCTTTTTCGTTCTTCTCTTAATTTCTTCACTTCCCTTGCCCAAATCAATCAAGTGAAGCTATATTAGTGATCTAGAGGGATGGAACTACAACTCCTAAGTTGAAATTTAGGAGAGATTTTGAGTGGTTAAGAAGCAAAAGAGAGAGAGAAGAAATGGAAGGTGTATTCGGCCAAAGGAGAGGAAGGAGGAAGATGAGCTAATTTTTGGACTTTTCTCCAGAATTTTGGCTCTTATAAACCTCCCTAATGGGCCCAAAATTGGGCCAAAATGATGGGCTTTGCCCATTTAACTTAAAAGGCCCAATTTAGGCCCCTAAAGACCCAATTAAAATTCTCTCTCTTTCAGCCATCAAATCACTCTGAAAATAATTCCATCACTCTTATCACATTAAAAATAGCTAGCACGCAAATTTTTGGCTCAATCGGAGTTTGTTATCGGTCCGATTCAAACTTATCGATCTGATTCGACAACTGTCGGTGTCACCAAAAAATTCCATTCTCATCACTAAAATATTCTACACAAAAATTCATATAGGCATGCAAAATCTGACAATATTCGAAGTTCGTTTACTATTTTTAATTATTTACGCAAAATCAAATCATCTTTCTTACTAAAAAATTGACTCGCTAACTTTTTCGTATTTTTGACATTTGGAAACCTATTTGGCCTCATTTTCACTTCAAATTTCAATTCCGGACTTACTGTGACCAATACTTTCCGATAATCGAATAAAATATTTTTGACTTTCGGATATCCTTTCGGGCCTGAAAAGCACTATTCACCATCGGAAAGTACTGTTCATTGCTGATCTGGTATTGAGGCAATTACATTTCTCCTCTATTAAAAGAAATTTTGTCCTCAAAATTTACCTGAATTGAAAAGTAGAGGATAACGCTGTCTCATCATTGCTTCGGGTTCCTATGTTGCCTCTTCGACATTATGGTGATGCCATAGGACTTTCACCAAAGGAATCTGTTTGTTCCGAAGCTGTCGAACTTCCCTGGCCAAAATCTTTACTGGTCTTTCTTCATAACTCATGTCAGCCTGAACTTGTATCTCTTCAGGTGCTATCACATGGCTCGAATCAGACCTGTATCTCCAGAACATAGACACATGGAAGACATCATATATCTTCTCTAAAGCAGATGACTGTTTCAATCTATAGGCCACGGGACCCACTCATTGGAGCACCTCATATAGACCAATAAATCTAGGGCTTAACTTGCCCTTCTTTCCAAATCTCAGAACCTTTTTCCATGGAGATACCTTCAGAAAGACCTTATCTCCGACCTGAAACTCGATGTCTTTTCTCTTTAAATCTGCATAGGACTTCTGACGATCCATTGCTTCTTTCAATCTGCTTTTAATGATCTGAACCTTTTCTTCAAAGTCACGAATTAAGTTCGAACCCAAAAGCTTCCTCTCACTCAACTCAGTCTAGCACAAAGGAGTCCTGCACTTCCTACCATACAATGCTTCAAATGGAGCCATTTTTAAACTAGATTGATAGTTGTTGTTGTAAGCGAACTCAGCTAATGGCAAATGTTTTTCCCAATTAGTACCAAATTCAAGGACACAACATCGAAGCATATCCTCTAATGTCTGAATCACTCGCTCCGACTGTCCGTCAGTTTGAGGATGAAAAGTTGTACTGAAACGAAGCCTAGTACCCAAAGCATCTTGAAAACTCTTTCAGAAGTGAGAAGTAAACCTGGGATCCCTATCTGATACAATGGATGTAGGCACTCCATGCAATCTAACCACCTCCTTTATGTAGAGTTCTGCCAGCCTGGTCAAAGAGAAATCCATTCGAACTGGCAAGAAATGAGCTGATTTGGTGAGGCGATCAACTATTACCCAAATGGCATCATGTTTCCACGGAGTCATAGGTAGCCCAGTCACAAAGTCCCTGGTCACTTGATCCCATTTCCACTCTGGAATAACAAGTGGTTGAAGTAGTCCAGAAAGAACTTGATGCTCTGCTTTCACCTGTTGACATGTCAGACATTTGCCCACAATTTCAGCCACATCCCGCTTCATGCCTGGCCACCAATAATAGACTTTCAAATCCTTATACATTTTGTTACTCCCAGGATGCATAACATAGCTACTATAGTGTGCTTCTGTCAAAATCTCTTTCTTCAATTCTTCCTGAGCCAGCACACAAAGTCTTCCTTTGAAATAGAGGTTTCCATCATCTGACAATGA